>JZKD02S1607579.1:159120-173419 GCA_000966675.3 Picea glauca | reverse complement strand
CGTCGATAAAAAGTTTAGTTGGTTCTTCCCTTGTTTGCTTGTGAAAAAGGGTTTTAGGTTGGGGTAGAAGGTTCAAAGTAGTTTATGAAGGGTCATGATCTGCATGCAAGTTTAAACCCTAGCTTGTTAGTCCGTAGGGTAGGATACCCCACACCACACAGTTAGAAGTAAATCAACAATCATCAGTGGATTAGCAACCACCTACGTCAATCCTTCTTCCACTTGTACCCACAAATTACAATAAGCAACTTCAAGTGGAAAAAGAAATATGCTATCAGTCCCATGTGTTTTGTCACCATTTTCATGAACCTGTAGGGGTGTATATGGAGTTGTATTTCTCAAATGTTTTGGAACCTATAAAATTTATTGTGTCAAAAGAAGTTAGAGGAGATATAGGAAATGTTTTCAAACCATTTTCATATTCCTCTTGTCTGTTGTAAATCGTTGGCATTATAAAGACTCATGTCAACAAGTTGCTTTAATGGATTTGGTGGAAGTTTTCCTTCACCTAGCCCATTGTAAAAGCTAGTTAGCTTAGGTTTTGTACATAAATAAGCTCCATCAAGAGCAAGTGTGTTTCCTTTATGTTTGAAAGTAGGGTTATATAAGTGGTCAATATGTTGTCTTAAGCACGATGCATCAGAGAATGACTCCACAAGCACAAAGGATAAGGCAATGAAACTAAAAGAGTTCCTAGAGACTCACAGAGAGGACTCTATCCCCCATGTAGCCTATGTTAGCACAAGAATTTGCAGCTAGAAGAGGCCTAACTATCAGAGTTTTGGGTTTTTTCTAAAGTGTTAACTCTCTCAATGGTAAAGTGCACAACCTACTATACTGCCAAGACACCTAAACATAATGGGTTCGACATTATAAAAGACCACCAACTAGTATGCACACATTCAAGATTGAAGGCGATGTGTTTTGACATTGCTACCTAAACCTACACACATGCGCAACATAAGTGGTTCTACCTAATATTCTGGCAGAAAACGAATTGTGCAGAGTTATTTTACCAGTTTTTAGTCACTAACTTGAAACCTGGATTCTGAAAAATTGAGAAATTATTTTTTAAAACTGGAGGAGGTTTTTGTTCATAACATGCCAAATAACAAAAACCTCTCTTTGTTTTTCAAATTTTTTTATGGGTTTAGAGATATTAGACATAGAAGTGGCACTACCCAACTATTTTATAGTGACACTGCCTAATTTCCTGTAGCGGTCACGGTTTTGATATTCACCTTGTTCGGAGGTTGCCACATGTAAAGGAGGGTTCGAATGACTTCTCAAGGATCAGTTAGATGTAAAGGGACACCTTCACCTAATATTCAGCTCCAACAAAGGCCTCATGCAATGAGGTGGAGACATTTTATTAATGACTTCCAACAAATTCCTGAAAATTAGCAGTTTGTTGGATTTTTGTCTCTTTAATTGTTGCCACCTATCTCCAAGGTTTAGAATCCAATGGAGGAGATGGGATTAGACCTCCTAAGGTTATGAGGATGCTATTTTCTATTTCAGTAAGGAAATATTTTTTGGAGAGAGGGGATGAGCCAAGAGAGGCTAGAGAGAGTAGGAGTAGGTAGTTTTTCTGTGTATGTTCATTTGTAAGCCTATGGGCATTTTATGATTGTAAGAATTACTGCTATTGGAGACTCATGAGAGATGTGATTTCAGATTTTAACTCTTATGTTTATATTTATTCTTATTTGAATATATTGCAGATTTGAGGATCAAAGGCTGTCAATGATTTATGGATCCCTAAGCAACAGAGGATCTGTTGTATTTTGCCCATCAATCATTGTTTATATTCAAGTATTTGTTGATTCATTAAATTGAGAGGATCTTTGTTTAGTGAACATTCTACCTTATGTTTTCCCTCTTCATTCTTCCACTTATCAACATATAATCTTGTTTTCTGTTGGGCATCTTTTGTGCCTTCGATGAGTAGGATGTTTGTGATTCCATTGCCCATTGGAGTAGCCTACTGATCTACAGTTTGTAACCCTTTATCTTTCTTTATCCATCTTGTTGATCCACCTATTCAAAACCAAAATTATCTTTTACATTTTGATGGGTGTTGAGCTTACGCTTTAGCAGTCAAAGTGTGACTTTTAGTACTAACACCATCCACAAGATAACACAAAGATTTTCTCTGGGAAACCCCTATGGCAGAAAACCCATATAGAAGGTGAAGTTGCTCTGCTCTCTTTTCTCTGGTATGGAAATAGTGCAAGTATAAAGGATAAGGCACTATCTACGGAGTTACCATACACCTATGGATTGCTATTCTGCTACAAAACATTAACCCCCTCTGTTACGCTCTCTAATGTCTTACTCCTAGTTGTTTTTCTTTTCTATGGAACAAAATACAATAACATAGAATGGAGCCCCTTCTCCTCCTAGTGGCCTGGTATTTAACATATCCCAATAGCCATCTAGGGGTAGGTTTTTTTACTTCCTCAACCCTCACTTATGGTAGGATTTTGAACATTCTAAAATCTTCTTGAAATCCCTCATGTGGATAGCCCCATATGCATGAGTAATGGGAGTTGGTGTGCCATCGTCTCGTACTATGGTCAACACGATAGGTCAACTTGCGGGAGGCATAACTTTTGCATACGAACTTCGATTGACGCACAATTTACACCGTTGGAAAGGTCTCAGAGTGTAGAACACCTTGAAAGGATGGGCATGAGTTTTGGACACAAGAACACCTAAAAACATTGTTTAATGCCTCAAATTCTTGTAAAAGGTTTTGAACCCCAATTTTCCAAACTGGGACCTACCACTGAAATGACCCTGCAAGTTGAATCCTCCCATTTTTTCCACTCTAAAAGCATCAAGATAGATGAAAAATAATATAATGATCAAATTTGGATCAAATTCAAACTCTAGGTCAACAAAGAATGTTGTAGCATAACATCTAAACTAATAGGCGCCAAATCTTGTTAAGCTCTAAATTGTGGTACATTACCCCTTAATTTGGGCATATTACATTAGTATTTTTATTTTATTTATGTCGGCTTGGGTCTGTTAGTTGTAATAGTACCTCCTAGTCTCCTATATATACCAAGGAGACCTTTTCATCTGGAATCATCTTGTATTTGTGAATTCTTGTTATGTATAAGGAGGTTGCCCCATCGAAGAGGCTTATTATTTGAATTTCTCTCTTTGTCAAGGTGTGGAGTACTTGTTTTGAGGTTTTTATACTATTTTAATATTTGGTTCTTAACATTTAGTATCAGAGCTCGACAATCCTCAGGACTAGCTTCTTTAAAACAAGTCTTCTTGGATTTTTCATTACAACTTTGTTTCTATAAGGTTTGCGTATTTGGAATTTCTATGGTGTAGAGAAGACATACATAGCTAACTTGGGTCCAAATTTCAAATCTTGGTTCACAATATTTTTGGAAATACATTATGTTCAAGTTATGGTTTTTGACTAGTTCTGAAACTAGTCTGAAACATGTCTTCTTGGAATTTTCACTCCAATTTTTTTTCTACTTTGTTTCAGGTTCTAAAATTTTTACACTATGAAGGTGGAATAGGGAAGTACCTTGTGTACAAATTTCAGCCATTGATTCAATGTACTTGGAAAGTTATTCTCTGAGGAAACTAAGTTTTTTGGTTGGTCTAGATTTCAGTCTAAAAAATGTGTTCTTGGGAAAACTGTTATATTTGTTTAAATATTGTAATTGCGAAGTATATTCTACTTATTATTGAGTTCTTATTAAAAATATCGATACCCTTTTGTGGATTTATCATGTCAGGTTTGTGAGCAAATCCCCTTTTGTGGATTGGTCAAACCCTAATTAAATGATGTTAATTGAGAAGTCGTCCCCTAGGGGTAATTAAAGTGATTTTAGCCACTAATTGAAGAAGTTGGCCTAGATTGGTAAAGAGACACAACCCTATCACCTAGAAGATACTATGAATAAGAGAGGATGATGTCTCATTCTTACACTTACTCAGTGCACTCATCTAGTGCGCAAGTTTAAAGGAAGTCGTAGTTTCTAGTTGTCGGAAGAAGGAAGAGAGGCAGATTGCTGAGTGTTGGATATTCTCTAGTGTTTTGGCTTATTATCTTGCCATTGTATTGGATATCTATATTAGAGAAGCTTTTTTTGGGTACTCTCCCCCATGAGGGTTTCCCATGATAAATGTTGTGTATCTTGTGATTGATTTTCTCTCAGTGATCCTGCATATGCTATTATTGTCTAGTAAATTGAAAAGAAACTTCATAGCTTCTCTAAATTTAACATGGTGTCAGAGCTAAGCTAAAGAGAGCACCTTTCACTGGATAAGAAAAAATTTCACTGTTGTCGTACAAGAAAATTAGGGATTTTTGTTGAAGAGGAATTTCAGCCTGAAAACTTGTAGGGAAATGCGCCCTAGCCTAGCGAACTCATTGGTAGCTTGAGTGCACCTTTTTAGTGGACAAAACTCCCGAAAAGTTAAACCCTAGTTTTCATTGGTACCAGAAAACTAGGAAACCAAATGTATCGATCTAGATTTGCGCAAGCTCAGTTTCAAGGGGTAAAAATTGGATTTTCAGAAAACTGACTGCAACAACCTAGTCGCCTCGACCCAGCGCATCTAGTCCCTAGATCATAATTCCAAAATTTGAAAGTTGAAAAATTAGGGTTTCCTCATAAAACCCTAAGTTGATGTTGCAGTTGCAGCCAGTTGCAGTGAATGTTTTTGTGAAGTGTTGGGACTGTTGTGTTATTGTCCTAGTGCACCTTACCCTAGCAAGATATTGTCAGAGGTATTTATTTACATGTGTTTACAATGCATTATTATTCCAAAGGTACTTTCCAGAGAAGGGATATTTTGTCGTATATCCAAAAGGATCTCAGATCCAGCACATTCAGAGGAATAATGCACCTAAGGTTAGATAATTTTATATGCATCTATTCGTTATGAAATTATCTTGACATATAGGTTGTATGTTGAATTTATTAACATCATACTAACCCTTGGTGAAATTAAAGACAAGGTATTAGATTGAGATTATAGTTTATTCTCTAACTTAGACTTCTATCAAGATAGCATATTGTCTTAGTACATAAGACAGGTTGAAGAAAGCAATTGTCATCTCGAGTGAAGGAGACTTGAAAGAAAAGCAACACACTCATTCTTAAGGACAAGACTCCAGGTTCCAGGTTTGATTGATTAAGTTGACAAGATTCAAATTTGCACATGACAAGTTGATAACTACCTCAATACAAGCAAACACCATAGTTGAGGTAGCAGTCTTTGAAAAGTATTATACTTGGTAGCATGTGAGAACATTGAGATAAATGACTATTGTAATCATTTACCAGATACAACTAACATCTCTTCCCGGAGAAACCTCTTGTGTTGGTTCCAGGTTACCATGGAGGAACGTTTGATCACAACACTAGAAGAGTGTTGATCTCATTTCATATTGTATTTCTTACTTTTGATCTTTGTTTTAGGCATGCCACAAGTAATATCTTTAAAGGGGCTACTGTGATGATTGTTCTCACTATTGTTTTATTATTATAAAGAGTATTATTCTTGTTTGTTGTTGATCTTGTTTCAGGAAAGCCACAGGTGATAACCCTGATGAAGATGTAGTGAAGGTTGTAGAAGGCAACAAATTATATGAGACATGAAGTAAACTATGTACATGACCATATACATTCATGTACCAAAGAAGATGAAGAAAAATATATCTTTTGGAGATTGATTGTAAGGAGTAGAAGAATCCAAAGATGACTGAACATTAGAACAATAACTCACAATAGACTTGTTCAAAGGATAATGAAGCCACCTTGATAGGAAGTTGAACTCGTTTGAAGTATGACTCAGATTTTCATATTAAGACTTGGTATTCAACACCAAGTATATCATGTAAGAGATTATGAGGTCCTTATAGACTTAGAAGAAATCAAGATTCAGAGTAAGCCTGATCTCAGAAAGAATCAAATGAAGAGACATCTTCCATGATCGAGAGACAGATTCCATTAGAAGATTAGACTGTAGCTTCAGAGACTTCTAGGAGATATGAAATCTCCTGGGAAGATTCCCTTGTTTTAGTGACAAAGAAGAAAGCCAGTCAAAAAGACTAGGATATGGATTTTTTCGTGAGACTAGAAGGGAAGTCAGTGTTGACTTCCAAGATTGATCTAACAGATCAAACATGTTGCATATGTACAAAGAATGAATTATGTCTAGAGGATTCTTCCAGCAAGAGGGAGAAGACTATGATGAGACACTTACTCCAGTAATTGAAAAAATAGTTCCAGTATTCATGAAGACAACCAAAATAACCATGATTCATATACAGTATGAGATGCGGGGGGAAAATTCCCATATTTAAAATTGAGTGGCAATTGGTACAATACAATAGTCGAACCATGGAAACATGAATACAATAGTAGATAGAGTTACCTCCATGAAAGGAGAAGAGCTATCTTCAGTATCAAGTATTGACCCACTCTCAGTTTAAGATGAAGTTGTTGTCATGATGGAGTAGAGGAATTACTCTCAGATTTTAGCAGTCACAATGAGAATGGAGCATCCATTCTCAGCTTCAAAACAACTACAGGTACAGAGTCCCAGTTCCAAAGGAATAGTTGCAGAGAGATTAGAGGACATACTCTCAAGTAGTGAGATAGATAGTGCTTTACAGAAAGCACATAGAGCTAGCACATGATTTGCATATTAAGTTGTAGTTGAAGCAAGTGTACCAGGATGGTACAATGTAATGTGGAAATTTGGTTTGAAGTTGAAGATATAAAGACTCAGGTCTGTAGGTTGAAGCAACCTCCTAGAGCTTGATATGGAAGAATTGACAGTTTCCTAATGATCTTTGGCTTTACCAAGAGTAAAGTTGAATCTAGCCTTTACCGGAAGGTTATGAATGATCATCCAATGATGTTGCTACTATATGTAGATGATGTATTCTTGACAGATGAATAAAATCTCATCACTGATTGTAAGAAGAAGCTCACTGCAAAATTTGAGATGAAATACCTAGGCCTAATGCATTATTTATTAGATCTCAAGGAGCTCAGAGAAGATCTTCCTTAACGAAGGGAAGTATGCATTTGAAATATTGAAGAGGTTTGATATGTTGGAGTGTAAATCCATGAACAGACCCATGGAAACAAAGTTGAAGCTCTTGGTTGTACTTTGTTAGAATTGGTTGATGCTACATTGGACAGACAGATCATTGGATCGTTGATGTATCTAATGAATACCAGGCCAAATATATGTTTTGTTGTGAACACCTTGAGTCAGTACCTGATAGAGCCCAAATGTGTTCACCTTGTTGTTGCAAAACATGTGACAAGATACCTTAAGGGTACGTTGGACTTTGGTCTCTGTTATACTGGAGATCATGACTTCAAACTGATTGGTTATACAGATTCAGATTGGGTTGGAAGTGTTTCTGATAGAAAGATCACTTCGGGGTAATGTTTCAGTATGGGGTCAGCCATGACTTCATGGAAGAGTAGGAAGCAATCCAATATTTCTCTCAACACAACAAAAGTGGAATACATTGTTGCATGTTCCGCCAGTTGTGAAGCCATATGGCTTTGGAAGTTGTTGACAAATCTATTTGATCTGGAGATGGAATAAATCATGATTCTATGTGATAACCAGAGTTGCATAAAGATGACAGAGAACCCTGTGTTCCATGATAAGTCGAAGCACATAGAAATATGGTATCACTACATTTGTGATATGGTGCATAGAGGAGCTGTCAAGCTCCATGTTTTGGCATAGATGAGCAGGTTGCATATGTGTTAACCAAGCGTATGTCTCGTGTAAAGTTTGAGCACTTCCGAGACAAGCTTGATATACTCCAAAAGGACCTCCCTCGAAAGGGGGAGTGATGTTGATAATACTATGGTATCCTAACCAAAAACGGGTAGCTCAGTTAGGATTATATATCCTAGGGGATTGATCATCCCTGGACATATCTCGAAGGTCTGTTAAGGACGATCTGTCAGAGTACCTGTGCATGTATATGCTATTTGTGGTTAGTAGTGGTAGCTTTGTTAGGATTTTTATAATCCTAGGAAATATTATGATTCCTAGGAAGACATCGAAGGTCCGGTAAGGACAGTCTGTCAGAGTACCACGTGGTAGCTTTGTTAGGATTTTATATCCTAGGGAATCTTATGATTTCTGGGCATCTCCTTAGGGACTGTTGGAGTACCAAAAAATGTTGCAACACTGTGATGTGATGATGTTGTTACTCCAGCCTCGTACTTTGATGACATTGTTTCTCCAACCTCGTGTTGTGATGATGTTTTTGATCCAACCTCGTGTTGTGATGATGTTGTTATCTCAACCTCATGTTGATGATGTTGGTATCTCAGCCTCGTGCTAATGATGTTGGTGATGTTGTTGATGTTGTTGTCTCAGCCTCATGCTGTTGATGTTGGTGTACTAGCCTCATGCTGTTGATGTTGGAGTACCAACCTTGTGTTTGTGATGTTGTTATTCCATCTTTATGCTGAAGAAGATGATGATGATACTTCAACTTCATGCTAAATATGATGATGATGATACTACTTCAACTTCATGTTGAAGATGAAAATGATGCTACTTCAACTTTATGCTGAAGATGACGATAATGTCGTTACTTCAACTTCATGCTAAAGATATTGATGATGATGTAGCAATCTTTCACTGATTGATGATGTTGTATTAGTGTTATAATCATTAATCTTGATGCAAAGAATAATGATGATGATGCCATTCCAGCTCCATGATGTGAATGATGATGTTATTGATGATGAAAAAAAAATTCAATGAGAAAAACTTCCGATGATTTATAGATATGCCAGTCAATGTTTCAGATGTTGTTGATGTTGCTACCCTCTCTCTCTCTCTCTTGATGATGTTGTATTGTAGAATACCCTTCTTGTTAAGGGAGAGTGTTGAAATGTTGTAACTGTGAAGTATATTCTACTTATTATTGAGTTATTATTAAATAGATCGATCCCTTTTGTGGATTGATCATGTCAAGATTTGTATATGACACAATCCCCTTTTGTGGATTGTTCAAACCCTAATTAAATGATGCTAATTGAGAAGTCGACCCCTAGGGATAATTAAAGTGGTTTTAGCCACTAATTAAAGAAGTCGGCTCGACTTGGTGAAGAGACACAACCCTAGTGCCTAGAAGCTAGTATAAATAAGAGAGGATGATGCCTCATTCTTACACTCACTCAACTCACTCATATAGTGTGCAAGTTTGAAGGAAGTTACAGATGCCAGTTCCCTGAAGAAGGAAGAGAGAGGTGCATTTCTCAGTGTTGGATATTCTGTAGTGTTTTGGTTTATTATCTTGGCATTGTATTGGCTATCTATATTAAGGAATTTTTTGTTGGGTTTTCTCCCCCATGAGAGTTTCCCAGGATAAATGTTGTGTATCTTGTGATTTTGTTTCTCTCAGTGATCCTGCATATGCTATTATTGTCTAGTAAATTGAAAAGAAACTTAATAGCTGCTATAAATTTAACAATATTTGAATATACAGACCTCCAAATTGAGTGAGACCTATTCCATTGGTTAGGGTATAGACCAAAGTTTTATTGGTACAAATTTCAAGTTATAAAGTGAAGACAGTGATACGCAGAAGGTCGTACAAATTCGCTCTCCTTAACGGTAAAAAATCAGTACATCTTGTGAAAGTTGACATAAAATTCTCTTGGAGAATCCAATATTGGTCTAACTTGTGGGGTTGGAAAGAAGACACATCAGGCTACCTCATGCCAAAATTTTAGACTCAGAAGGGCCAAAATTGCAGAGCTACATCAAAAGAAAGGTTGGCTAGCAGAACAGTCTCCAAATTAGGGTTTTAAAATGTGTATTTTTTTTTGGAAATTTGCATATCTTTTGTCTATAAGATCCAATTGGGGTGATTCAAAACGTGGAATAAAGTGGGATAAAAGGAGTATCACATAAATTTGGAATAATCTTATGGATTTTTAGGTATAGATGTATTACGTTGTCTCTAAATGTAGGAGATGTCATTACTTGTCAGCGCTACAACCCAAGGACAATGTGGTTCTTCCACGTACCTAGAGTATATCAGAAGGCCCCTTTTGAATGGTCATGCATTGGACAACACTACTACGGATTTGAGATCCCATGTACCTAGTGTATATCAGGGGACCCCCTAGAATCCTAAGACCAATCGAGTGAACTATTTGGTCGTCTTGTTTCCATAGTACACCGATAAAAACACTCGGGGATATCACTCTCTAGTACATGGATAGACATATAGTATGGCTAAGTGCATGGAAAAAACTCCTTAGTTAGTGCCCTGAGATATTGGGTTGAGTACCATTGTTGGACCCCGCATGTATATCAGAGAGATATAACACTTGACAGTCCCTTATCTGTGAGGACCTCTGCCTAATCCAATTAGGTATTCCTACCTTACAGTAATACTTGGCCAACATGCCACCACAAAAGGGAACTTCTACACCAAATAAGCCCTCAGAAAATCCTACTTGGACTCTTGATGAAGGTGAAGAAATGTTTAAGGACATAGATGATTTACAAACAAAAGCAGTAACAAAAGATGAACTACAAAGGATGATGGATTCCACTGAAGCTAAGCTAGAAGCGATGATGGTCACTAAGATGGATGGCTTAAAATGGGAGATCATGGAAGGGTTGAAAAAGTTTCTAATAGAGAGGCCACCTGAAAGTGAAAATATATCCCATGAAATTCATGATAAGGACACAAGGAAGTTGAATCAAGAGTGGATAAACTCCATCTTTGGGTGGAAGACCAACCACTTTCCTAATATCGATATGAGGAAGTTTGATGGCAAGGATCCAATCACATGGATACTCCAGATGGAGTAGTTTTTTGATCTACATGATGTGCCTCACACACAAAAGGTATGAATCACATCCTTATATTTAGAACCTAATCAATTTGTGTGGTATCGATGGCTTTGTTCTCGCAAATCACTTGTCACTTATACAATTTTCATGAAAGAAATGATAGCACACTATGAGGATACAAGGAGCAATACCTTCTTCAGCCAATTGATAAATCTCAAGCAAAAGGGTTCATTTGTGGAGCACATTGAGAACTTCCATGTTGGCATGTTTTTACAGGTAGCGTATTCTTGTCATTGATGGCAAGTACAACAACGGTGATGGCTCAAGTACAGGAAGAATGTGCCAAGTGGGCACCAAAAGTATTTTGGGAAGACGTAATAGAGCAAGCTCGATAAGATCAGAAGAGATAGTGCAGAGTATGCGTGTTTGTCATTGATGGCAAAGATCATGACCAACAGTGAAAGGATAATGGCATGGAAAAGGCAAGGAAGATCAACAATGATGATGGCATGGAAAGATTAGAAGCGTAACAATGAAGAGCAACAATGATCATTGGATCCCATTCAGAATTCGCGATGACCATCAGATCTGAATCCAGATAGAAGGGGCGAAAAGATGGAGAACAGAACTTGGGCGTTAGATCCGAGCGCAGGGTGTGACCATCATTGAATCCAGGAGAACCTACACATTCTTTAAAGTGCTAGGATAAGCGGGCTTACAAAATCCTGAATCAGGCACAATGAAGGCTCGTGAATTTGTGAAATGATCCTGGTCATTGAATCCTAGCTGTTGCATGAAGGTTTGATCTAGAACGTTGATCAGGCACGATGAAGGCCCGTGAAGTTTCTAAATCACAATTCAGAGTGACACATGGCAGCCACTCGGGTCATGACACATCATCGAGTGACACAAGAGTGACCTCACTACGAGATTTTTGCTTCAAGAGTTTTAGCTTCATCACTCCCGCAAAGTCTCGAAGGCTGAATTCCCAGGGTAGGGGATAGTCATCCGATCACCAGGGATCGTGGACCATTGATCTGGAGAGCGAAGTGCTTGTTTGATTGGAGAGTGGTCATATATCGTGGTCACATTGTCGAGAGCTGGAGAGCAGAGCTATAGAATCCAAGCTCTATTTCGGAGCTCGTGACATGGAGAGTCGAGACGACTCATCACAAAATCCTTGAAATGTGAAAGTGCAAAATACATTTTTGAATAAGGTTGTGGTCATAGCCAGTGGTCACATCTGCAGAAGATGGAGGAAGGAGCTAGTGCAACCAAGCTCCATTTCAGGGATCGCGAGTTGGAACTGTCGAAACACTTCACCATAGGAATGTCGAAATGCCAGAATGTCGAAATGAAAAAAACACCTTTTGGTGCAAGTTTCAGATACCAGGAGTTGGAAGTGTCAAAACACTTCACCACAGGAATGTCGAAATGCCAGAATGCCAAAATGCAAAAAACACCTTTTGGTGCAGATTTCGGATACTAGGAGTTGGAGGTGTCAAGGACACTCACGACAGGATCCACGAAACACGAAATGTGAAATGCGTGTTCAAAATTATCCCTTGGTCATAACCAATGGTCACATCGACGAAGGCTCAAGGGAGGAGCTAGCACAAAGCTAATCTCCACTTCGGAGATCGCGACTTGGAGAGTTGAGATGCCTCACAATAGGAATTGTCGAAATGCGAATTGCGAAAGCGCCCTCTGAACAGGCGTGTGGTCACCGCCTGAGGCCACATGTGAAAGGAAAGGTGAAAGGTGCCAAAGGCATAAGGATCAAGAGGTTCATAGTGTAACTTCCAGAAACCACTGATTGTTTCTACATAGAAAAATCAAAGAGGCCTCAATGTGATTGCTAGAGGAGATGAAGAGTCTCAAGGCATCTGCCAATGGAATGAAGACCGTTCATAGAGGCGATTGACAGATGGAAGAGCGTTGAAGCCTATAACTACAACAGAGAGGATGAGCTCAACTATGATAGAGAGGACGAAGAGTCTCGACTGCTAAACAGGCTAAGGAATCTCAGCATAACACCCAGTGATGATGAACGCATGGGTATAACCACCAGAGAAGCTGAGGAATTACCATGATGATCAAGAAGAGGACTCGACACGAGGAGAGCATGAAAAATAGAGAGAGTGTGTTGATGCTCGAGGGAGTGAAGTCATGGAAATGTGGAGTGGCAGTGAATATCTCGATGTAGAGAACAATGGCGCTGTGAAGAGCATGTAGAAGGATTGCGGATATGGATGCACAAGGTGCACATAGACTATAGGAATGTAGAACAAAGAAGAGATGGGTGCTGCAATTGAGAGTGATTTAGGTGTGTAGAAGGAAGCAAAGTGCAACAGTTGAAATGCATAGAAGAGGAATGGTGCATAGAAGGGACATGGCACACAGAGCATGAAAGGTAGAAGAACATAAAGCATAAGGAAGGGGTGCAGGAAGAGACCGATGCAGGTAGAGCAGAGCATTGTAGCAGAACAGTGATCAGACTGGTAAGCCATTGATGAACATTATATCACTGTAATTCGTTTCAGTAGCAAAGATTGATATTTAAGGGTGTGTTGGCAGCAAACTCACTTTTTACTATTGTCTATTAAGCTGCCTACACTAATGTTTTACAAACATCATTTTTTTTCGTCGCAATTTCCAATAAACGACATTTTCATTTTTGCGACATTTTCACATTTGTCTTCGTTAAGTTTTCACGACTATAAGTGTGAAAACTTCTCCTTTCAAAGTCGTATTTCGATCATTATCTAAACCGTCAATATCTCTTTTGTCATCATGCCTATTGCGCTCACCTTTTATTGATCATTATATAACCGGCAAGATCCTCTAATCAGTTCTAGCTTTGAGGGTTTTAACCTTTGTGCAGCACGACAGTTTTCCGTAACCTTCGATGGCTGTCGAGCCAAGGTGGGCGACATACAGTTAGAGATTGATGATCATTTTATCATCTCTTCTACAACGTTACCTGCCTCGGGATAGCGTTGGTTTAAGAATTGCAAGGTCGAGGAAGTGTCATGGATATTGCTATTTCTATCGCGCAAAGTCACCTCTTGTGACAGAGGTATGACCATATCTATGCTCAAACCATGATGGCACGACTTATTAATGCTAGTCAAGCAGTTCGTGACCTATGAAGGTTGATATGGACTTGTGTTCCTCTACCACCTGTGTTTGCTGATGATTTTTATAGGGTATCCTCTAAACATGCCTTTCTACTTTCATCATTCCTTGTATAAGATGTCGAAAAATTTTAAGAGGTAGAAGGATGATGGCAGCCTGTTCCACCATGGGCTTATTAAGCTCATCGTTGTTTATCATTTGAGTTTGCATGGTGATAGTTGGAGGGCTTTCATCGCTCGTAATGGCTTTGAAGACATCGACCCTGTACAGGTTGATAAACCTATGGTAATTGAAACCAAGGCCAAACCAC
>JZKD02S1607579.1:126577-159110 GCA_000966675.3 Picea glauca | reverse complement strand
GGATCCTACAATAAATCAGATCTTCTTTCTAAATCAGCATAGGGTGTCCTATTCTTATGCAACCGAATGCTAATACAGGGGCTGGACGAAGCATTGCTGTTACGGCTGGTGTAACCGCTTCTTCATATAGCTGCTAATGCTGTTAGTACGCAATTCACGTCCTGTGTCGGCTTGACTGCTAGCTGTCAGGACTCGTGTTTCAGCATCGTGGAGGCCTCCTCTGTGTCTCAGCATCTGTTCTGAACTGAGTGAGAGCTCCGTGTTTCAGCATCTGCATTCTTGAACCGTGTAGCTGCTTCGTGTTTCGGCATATGCAACCTCAGACTGTGTAGCAGCTCCGTGTTTCGGTATATGCGTCCTTGGGCTGTGTAGCAGCTTCCGTGTTTCAACATCAGCTCAACAGCGGCTTTGGGCAGTTCTTTGTTTCAGCATCGGTCTTGAATACTATTCTGCAAATATGGACACTTATGCACTTCTAATCAAAGGTTAGGTCAAAAAGTAATGNTAAATCGGATCTTCTTTCTAAATCAGCATAGGGTGTCCTATTCTTATGCAACCGAATGCTAATACAGGGGTTGGACGAAGCATTGTTGTTACGGCTGGTGTAACGGCTTCTCATATAGCTGCTAATGTTGTTAGTACGCAATTCACGTCCTGTGTCGGCTTTGACTGCTAGCTGTCAGGACTCGTGTTTCAACATCGTGGCGGCCTCCTCTATGTCTCAGCATCTGTTCGGAACTGAGTGACAGCTCCGTGTTTCAGCATCTGCATTCTTGAACCGTGTAGTTGCTTCGTGTTTCGGCATATGCATCCTCGGACTGTGTAGCAGCTCCGTGTTTCGACATATGCGTCCTTGGGCTGTGTAGCAGCTTCCGTGTTTCAGCATCAGCTCATTAGCGGCTTTGGGCAGTTCTGTGTTTCAACATCGGTCTTGAATACTATTCTGCAAATATGGACACTTATGCACTTCTAATCAAAGGTTAGGTCAAAAAGTAGTGTAAAGTATTATGCAAAACAAATTAAACATATAGTGATGAGAAAGGACGTTGTATACCTTGGAGTGATCAGATGAAGTGATAATATGAGTCTAAATACAGGTGATGAAGGGTATAATAATGGAAAAAATTATGAGCAAAAAGGTACAATATGTGGTCCCAACAGTTAGTTAAACGCTGGCTGTAGTGGGCCAGCCCGCGTTCCAACGCGTGCAGTATAAGGCCTGCCAGCGTTCCAACGCGCCCAGCAGTGGGTTAGGGCGTGGGTTACTTAGTTTGAGAGGTTTTCAAAGAGTCTGTTCAGCATGGATTTGGAAATGAATGGAAATGAGTTGGCATGATGCCAGGTAAGCATGAATGGTGCAATTTAGGGTTATAACACTGTGTATAAATGATCTCCTCATGTGCCTCAACTAAGGGTTGCTCCTAGTCAAATCTTCGGGTTATGTATTCTATGACAAGGCCAACCCCTACATCATACTCCCTGTCTTCATAGTGATCAAATATAGGATAACCTTGTTGTTCATCATCACTAGAATATTCATCAAAAACAGGTTGCCCTTCATACCTATGATCAACCTCTAAAACAGTAATTTCATCAAGAATATAATTGTTAAAAATATTCATTTCAGGAACAACAATAATTGTTGCTTCTAGTTGTTCATAAAAATGATTTTCATCTAAAACAAAGTTATGACTATTGTCCTCTCCGAATACAGGAGTATTCTTTATGCTTTCATTTGTATAGTGAATAAAATCGCTTTCATCTTTATATTCAGCAGAGAAATCTAACAAATCTTGAGCACATTCTACATATCCCTCACAGCAGTTATGACAAATACTTTCAGAGGGATAAAACATTTTGCAGTGTTCATTGAATACTCTGTGGAAATCCTTGAAGGATGAAATGCTAAAAGGGGGTAACGAGAAATACCATTTACGTGCATCCCCATCCAATGAATACATGAACATTTTCATCAATATATCTTCATGATGGATGTCAAGCTGCTGCATCAAATTATGAAATTCATGAACATGCTAACCAGGTTTGTCATCCTTACCTTCATAAAATATGGGCAACATATCTTTCCATTCATCAATAAGAGGCACAGGATGTGGATAATCCTCTATAGCTTAGAAAACGAGTGGGGCAAACCTCCTGGCCAGGATAGCCTTCATAGCCATTTAACGGTCTCATTCCAGTGGAGTCACCAACATATTCTGAACAATGGAGTCGCCATGGTGAATGTGTAGTCTTGAAGGTGTCCAACTTCAGTCGCCATCTAAAGCTGGAGCTATGTAATGTCGTTCTTCCTAGGGATATTTTCAATCTTTTCAAATCCGTCCTCGGCAAAGACGCCAAAAATGTTAGTACTGAAAGTCACACTTTGAATGCTAAAGTGTAAGCTCAACACCCATCATAATGTAAAATATAATTTTTGTTTTGATTAGGTGGATCAACAAGATGGATAAAGAAAGAGAAAGGGATGCAAACTGTAGATCAGTAGGCTACACCAATGGGCAATGGAGTCACAAACATCCTACTCATCGAAGGCACAAAAGCTGCTCAACAGAAAACAATATTATATGTTGATAAGTGGAAGAATGAAGAGGGAAAACATAAGGTATAATGTTCACTAAACAAAGATCCTCTCAATTTAATGAATGAACAAATACTTGAATATAAACAATGACTGATGGGAAAAATACAACAGATCCTTTGTTGCTTAGGGATCCATAAATCATTGACAAACTTTGATCCTCAAATCTGCAATATATTCAAATAAGAAGAAATATAAACATAAGAGTTACAATCTGAAATCACATCTCTCATGAGTCTCCAATAGCAGTAATGATTACAATCATAAAATGCCCACAGGCTTACAAATGAACATACACAGAAAAATTGCCTACTCCTACTCTCTCTAGCTTCTCTTGGCTCATCCCCTCTCTCCAAAAAATCTTTCCTTCCTTAAATAGAAAATAGCATCCTCATAACCTTAGGAGGTCGAATCCCATCTCCTCCATTGGATTCTAAATCTTGGAGATAGGTGGCAACAATTAAAGAGACAAAAATCCAACAAACTGTTAATTTTCAAGAATTTGTTGGAAGTCGTTAATAAAATGTCTCCACCTCATTGCATGAGGCATTTTATAGAGATAAATATTAGGTGTAGGTGTCCCTTGACATCTAACTGATCCTTGAGAAGTCATTCTAACCCTCCTTGACATGTGGCAACCTCCCAACAAGGCGAATATCAAAACTGTGACCGCTACAGGAAATTAGGCAGCGTCGTTGTAAAACAGTTGGGTAGCACCACTTCTATGTATAATATCTCTCAAACAATAACAAATTTTGAAAAAATGAGAGAGGGTTTTGTTATTTGGCATGTTATGAAAAAAAACCTCCTCCAGTTTTCAAAAATAACTTCTCAATTGTTTAGAATCCAAGTTTCAAGTTAGTGACTAAAAACTGGTAAAATAACTCTGCACAATTCGTTTTCTACCAGAATATTAGGTAGCGCCACTTATGTTGCACCTGTGTGCAGGTTTAGGTAGCAATGTCAAAACGCATTGCCTTCAATCTTGAATGAGTGCATAGTAGTCGGTGGTCTTTTATAATGTCGAACCCATTGTGTTTAGGTGTCTTGGCAATATAGTAGGTTGTGCACTTTACCATTGGGAGAGTTAACACTTTAGCAAAAACCCAAAACTCTGATAGTTAGGCCTCTTCTAGCTGCAAATTCTTGTGCTAACATAGGCTGCATGGGGGATAGAGTCCTCCCTGTGATTCTCTAAGAACTCTTGTAKTTTCAGTGCCTTATCCTTTGGGCTTGTGGAGTCATTCTCTGATGCATTGTGCTGAAGACAACATATTGACCACTTATATAAMCCTACTTTCAAACATAAAGAAAACACACCTGCTCTTGATGGAGCTTATTTATGTACAAAACCTAAGCTAACTGACTTTTACAATGGGCTAGGTGAAGGCAAACTTCCACCAAATCCATTCAAGAAACTTGCTGACATGATTCTTTATAATGCYAATGATTGACAGTAGACAAGAGGAATATGAAAATGGTTTGAAAACATTTCCTATATCTCCTCTGACTTCKTCTAACACAATAAAGTTTACAGGTTCCAAAACATTTGAKAAATACAACTCCATATACATCCCTACAGGGTCATGAAAATGGTGACAAAACACATGGGACTGATAGCATATTTMTTTTTCCAGTTGAAGTTGCTTACTGTAAACTGTGGGTACAAGTGGAAGAAGGATTGATGTAGGTGGTTGTTGATCCACTGATGATTTTTTATTTACTTCTGGTTGTGTATAAACAATCTCCTCATGTGCCTCAACTAAGGGATGCTCCTGGTCAAATCTTCAGGTTATGTCTTCTGTGACAAGGCCAACCCCTGCATCATACTCCCTGTCTTCATAGTGATCAAATATAGGATAAGCTTGTTCTTCATCATCACTAGAATATTCATCAAAAACAGGTTGCCCTTCATACCTATGATCAACCTTTAAAACAATAATTTCATCAAGAATATAATTGTTAAAAATATCAATTTCAAGAACAATAATAATTGTTGCTTCTAGTTGTTCATACACATGATTTTCATCTGAAACAAAGTTTTGACTGTTGTCCTCTCCGAATATAGGAGTATTATTTATGCTTTCATTTGGATAGTGAACAAAATCACTTTCATCTTTATATTCAGCAGAGCAATCTAACAAATCTTGAGCACATTCTACATATCCCTCATAGCAGTTATGAAAAATACTTTTAGAGGGATAAAATCTTTTGCAGTGTTCATTGAATACTCTGTGGAAATCCTTCAAGGATGAAATGTTGGAAGGGGGTAATGATAAATACCATTTACGTGCATCACCATCCAATGAATACATGAACATTTTCATCAATATATCTTATGATGGATGTCAAGCTGTTGCATCAAATTATGAAATTCATGAACATGCTCAACAGGGTTGTCACCCTTACCTTCATAAAATATGGGCAACAGATCTTGTCATTCATCAATAAGAGGCACAAGATGTGGATAATCCTCTATAGTTGAGAAAACGAGTGGGGAAAACCTCCTGGCCAGGATAGCCTTCATAGCAATTTAACGGTCTCATTCCAGTGGAGTCACCAACATATTCTGAACAATGGAGTGGCCATGGTGAATGTGCAGTATTGAAGGTGTCCAACTTCAGTCACCATCTAAATTTGGAGTTGTGCAATGTCGTTCTTCCCAGAGAAATTTTCAATCTGCTCAAATTCATCCTCGACAACGGCGCCAAAAATGTTAGTACTGAAAGTCACACTTTGACTGCTAAAGTGTAAGCTCAGCACCCATCATAATGTAAAAGATAATTTTGGTTTTGAATAGGTGGATCAACAATATGGATAAATAAAGAGAAATGGTTGCAAAGTGTAGATCAGTAGGCTACACCAATGGGCAATGGAGTCACAAACATCCTACTCATCGAAGGCACAAAAGTTGCTCAACAAAAAACAACATTATATGTTGATAAGTGGAAGAATGAGAGGGAAAACATATGGTAGAATTTTCACTAAACAAAGATCCTCTCAATTTAATGAATCAACAAATACTTGAATATAAACAACGACTGATGGGCAAAATACAACAGATCCTCTGTTGCTTAGGGATCCATAAATCATTGACAACCTTTGATCCTCAAATCTGCAATATATTCAAATAAGAAGAAATATAAATAGAAGAGTTACAATCTGAAATCAAAGCTCTCATGAGTCTCCAATAGCAGTAATGCTTACAATCATAAAATGCCCACAGGCTTACAAATAAACATACATAGAAAAATTGCCTACTCCTACTCTCTCTAGCCTCTCTTGGCTCATCCCCTCTCTCCAAAAAATATTTCCTTCCTTAAATATAAAATAGCATCCTCATAACCTTAGGAGGTTGAATCCCATCTCATCCATTGGATTCTAAACCTTGGAGATAGGTGGCAACAATTAAAGAGACAAAAATCCAACAAACTGCTAATTTTCAGAAATTTGTTGGAAGTCATTTATAAAATGTCTCCACCTCATTGCATGAGGCCTTTTCTGGAGCTACATCTTAGGTGTAGGTGTCCCTTTACATCTAACCAATCCTTGAGAATTCATTTGAACCCTCCTTGGCATGTGGCAACCTCCCAACAAGGCGAATATCAAAACCGTGACCCCTACAGGAAATTAGGCAGCGCCGCTGTAAAACAGTTGGGTAGCACCACTTCTATGTATAATATCTCTCAAACCATAACACATTTTGAAAAATTGAGAGAGGTTTTTGTTTTTTGGCATGTTATGAACAAAAACCTCCTCTAGTTTTCAAAAATATATTTTCAATTGATTATAATCCAAGTTTCAAGTTAGTGACTAAAAACTGGTAAAATAACTTTTCACAATTCATTTTCTGCCAGAATATTAGGTAGCGCCTGTAGGTAACGCCACTTATGTTGTGCCTGTGTGTAGGTTTAGGTAGCAATGTCAAAATGCAACGCCTTCAATCTTGAAAGTGTGCATGGTAGTTGGTGGTCTTTTATAATGTCTAACCCATTATCTTTAGGTGTCTTGGCAGTATAATAGGTTGTGCACTTTACCACTGAGAGAGTTAACACTTTAGAAAAAACCCAAAACTCTGATAGTTAGGCCTCTTCTAGCTACAAATTCTTGTGCCAACAGATGGTGTGTGATTGTGCTTTACTATTCTCTATTTTCTGCATTTTATCAATTTCACGCAGAAGCAGAAAATCAATAACTAAATATTCTGGAATGTAAAGGAATTCAACCTTCATAGTGTAGATTTCAATTTTAATGATCAGATCTATTGTGATGAAATGTTCCAGTGGAATATCCATAGCAGTTTACATATCAGTCTGTGTTTCTACACTACCCTACTGACTCTAGATCTCAGCTAACATGTAAGCAATCATCTCGTGACGATTTTTAACCTCCTCCAAGTCATGGTTTGTTCCTGGAATGCATGCAACATTTCAAAGTTGAAAATTTGCTACAAAATATATAGTCGCTAAAAATATATATATTTGTTATGGAATTTGTGATTTTGTAGCGACTTGTTAGTAAAATGACTTTCATGCACATATAGAAAGGTGAAGATATGCAAAAATAGACAAATTTACCTTGAATGTCTACTTGATAAACATATCCTGTAGATAGTGGAATACTTGTGGCAAAAGAGGTGATAATAGGGTATAAGGTAGTTTAGAGGCATAGGTTAAGAAGGAAGTTTATGCATGGAAGTGATAAAAAGAGTTAAAATCAAGAACCCAACAACTAACTCCCAGGTGGCATCTTTCGGTTGTGTAACCTTCCACTTAACTAAAACTAAAACTTCCTTGATGGTGCATTGACGAAGGCAACGCTCACGCTGGTCCTATTGAACTTATGCATGTATTGAGAGTGGATGGTGAATCAATATAAGATACTTTTTAATTTAAATGAGCATTCATTAACTTTAAGACAATAAATGCATGTAAACTCAAATCACAATACACAAAGTTTAATTTGGAAACCCTTATGGGAGAAAACCACAAAAACTTATCTTTATAAAATTTTGTAGGCTCCAAACTACTAGAGACACCAATCTATTCAACTGAGCACCAACTCAAAAGGATATTGTGTAGGAACCAACCTATTGGAGACACCAATATCCTGAGTTGAGCACCAATTTAACAAGACCTTTATAGGCAACAATCTAAGATCTTCATATACAAAGTGTTAGGATATTTAAAACTTAGGATTTAGTTAAGATCTACTTGGTCTAATGTGTCGTTAGGTAAAGTGTATTTCTTAGTTTGTTTCTTTAGTATGCATTAGTATGCATTTGTAGTTAGGAAATCCGACGGTCACAATATGTTCCCAACATAGAGTGATTCGACGGTTCATATTCTCCTTGATCTTAACGACCATTGATCTGTGGCTTAACACATGATTGGTCCATGATATTTATTTAGAGAGCATGGAGGGTCATTTTCCGATGATTGATTATGGTAAAATCTCTTTGTAGTCTTTTTCGTTTGCATTAATAAACTGCTCCAAGTGGTCGCATTGGCTAGGGCAGTGGATCTTTCCTCTTAGGGGTTTTACCACATCAAAAAATCGGTGTGTTGATCTTTGATTTGGTTGTGTGAGTGGTTAATGAAGGTGTTCATCCTCTGTTGGAATACCTATGTTGTCTAACATGGTATCATAGCCTGTTTGAAGACCGACTCCTGTTGTAGATCGAGATCGTGAAGCTGAGTTGCCTCATCTCCATTTTCTGTCATTTCCATACATTTCTGGGCTGAGAGAGTTGTTCCATTGCAGTCGAAGTGCTCATTTCAGTCAGGAACACTTTTCATTTCACTTGAAAAGGTTTACGTTTACCCAAGATACAACCATTTCAATCAGATTCGAAGGTATAAAGCCTGAATACACATTTTTTAAATTTTTGCAGAGTATTATTTTGGTTTTATATTATTTGTTTACATGTTGCTACTCTTTTAGATCTATGTTTTCTCTTTTCCCCATGCCCTATGTGATCTCGACAAATCAGAAACAGATAGGAAAAGGTGCATTTTTCGGGTAAGCTAATCGAGATCTAACCCTTGTTGTCATTGAGAAACGAAATTTTTTTCTTTTGTGAAAAGAGTTTTTTTTAAGCACGCTCTCCAAGGTCGTCTTCAACAACAACAACAACCCCAATCCTCTTACTAAAAAATACAATATGTTTTGCTAGACCATTTGGTTAAAAGTTTCCTTATTAAGTAAAAGGTCTTGAGTTCAAGTCTCTATTTTTGTTATTTTTTTGAAAAAGTTCATGCTCAAATTGTAAAGTGTATTTCACTTCAAAGTATAAAATTGAATCACTATAAGTAACTTTAATATTTATTTTAGAGTTATTTATTTTGCATGCAGCTTTTCTTTTATAACGTAACTTCATTGTAAAAGTGATCCCACTTCTCGTTATAAAAGTGGGTCACTTCATAAAGCAACTTAAACCACCACGTGGTGCTTTGGTTACTATCTATAACTTTTTTTAAAATGGCATAACTTTCACATCCGAAGTCCGTTTTTAGTGTCGTTTTTTTAAAACCGCATAAGTTTTCGATATCTTTCCATCCATATTATCAGTTTTGGTTTTTAAATCCAAATTATCTACATATTTAATATGGTTTATTCAATAATATTTTGCTTATTAGCACCAACTACTTCCAATGAAAATCTCATATGGATGATTTATTAATAAGTAAAGTCTTGTACCGGATTACCTTGGGAAAGGAAAAAGAACCCACTCATGCTAATAAGAAATTCAAATGGGATAATAGGAGTGACGAAGGACGTGGACTAATTGGAATGTCCATCTCTCTTGATTCAAGATTCAACCTTAAAGAAATTGATGACCCCGATGAAGCTTGGGAAAAGATTGAAACTATGTTTGGTAAACTTAATATTATTCGAGCACAACAATTAGAAAATCAAGTATTGAATTTAAATCGAAGTGATTTTTCTTGCATTGGAGACTATCTATCTAAGTTTAAAACACTCAGAATTTTATGTGAAGAATGTGAGATAAAGATGGAGGAAGAGCGTTGCATCTATCTTATTCTCTCTAATCTAGGTAGTGCATATTTTGTGTTTGTATCTACCTTTTACGCCACGAGAGAGGCTCTAGGGACAACTTATAAAAAATCCACTCTTGATTCCTTTAGTCCTTTTGTGTTGCAGGTACCTCCAACAAAACCTTAGCTTCCTAGGAGAAAGATAAACCCAAGTATCCCAAGACGCAACATCCTCGCTACAACAACAAGCAACATAAGGGTCCCAAACCCGCTTAGACAACTTTAGCTCCTAATGGTGACAAAGGAGCAAAATATAAAAATAAGAAGACTGACAGAGATTGCAACTTTTGTGATAAAGATGGTCATGATGAGTCAAAATGTTTCAAGAAGATGGCAACTTTAGAAGTAGTGATGAAGAAGCACAACATTAGTATTGATTCTACTTATTCTTCTTCTTCTCATGGACATGCACTCTAGGCTTTCAGTTTCTCCTTCAATACAACTTCTACTTCTTCTTCTGATGAGTGGCTTATTGATTCTGGAGCATCTTATCATATGGCTAAGGATAAAGACATATTTTCTGCTCTAAATGAATGTAACACCAAGAAAATATTTGTTGGTGATGATAGATCTCTTATTGTTGTAGGATCTGGAACAGTTCAAGTAGATAATGGTCATTTCAATGATGTATTATGTGTTCCAAGTATTTATTGTAACCTTCTATCAATATATCAAATCACTCATTCAGATGAAGGTAAAACCATAGAGTTTTCACCTCACCAAGTTGTAATCAAGGATCTAAAAGATCCTAAGCATGTCCTTGCAACTGGAATTGTCGATGATATTACTAGGTTGTACAAGTTTGATAACTTTCGGTCATCATCTTTTTCATCAGTTTTTGTTTCTCATAGTGATTACTTAAGCAAACTTTGGCATAAGCGGTTTGGTCATCTAAACTATCGCTCATTGCAACAAGTATGTAATCAACAGATGGTGATTGGTCTTCCTCATGTTTCATGCAGAGATGGTGTTTGTGTTGGTTGTGTTCTCGACAAACATCATTGGGACAATTTTGACAAATGTGCCTCTTGGAATGCCTCGGGCCCTTGGCAACTTGTTCACAGTGATTTGTGTGGTCCACATTCTTCTCCTTCTTTTTCTGGGTGCAAGTATTTCTTAACTTTTGTTGATGAATTTTCCAGATGTACTTGGGTTTACTTCTTAAAACTTAAGAGCGAAGTTTTTCACAAGTTTTTGGCCTACAAGGCCCTTGTAGAAAAGCAATCTTGACATCACATTCAAAAGTTAACAACAGATAATGGAGGGGAATATGTGAACAATAATTTTACAAGTTACTGCACTACACAGGGCATCCAAATGCAACACATTGTTCCATATACACCACAAAAAAATGGTGTTGCTAAGATAAAGATCCACACATTAAAAGAAATGGCTAATTGTATGATCCAATATAAGGGATTAAGTCTAAAGTATTGGGCGGAAGCAATCAACTGTGCAAGTTACATAGTAAATCACACTCCCACAAAGGCTATTAAAAATTTAACATCGGAATAAGTTTGGACTAAAATTAAACCAGATGTAAGTCACTTCTATATATTTGGAAATATAGCATGGGCTCACATTCCTGATGAGAAAAGGAAAACATTGCAGCCTAAAAGTGAGAAGTGTATATTTGTTGGTTATTCTTAAGATGTCAAAGGTTATAGACTTATTCAACCACATTATAACAAAATTATTATTATAAGAGATGTTAAATTTGATGAAAATCTCTTGGCCTGCGAGACTAATTCGGCGGTTGTGCCTTCTTCGGCCTGCGAGCCATCTTCGACGTTTGTGCCTTCTTCTATTCCTATTCTAGTTTCTTCTTCAGATGATGACAGTGAGGATGAAAATCCACCTCCGCCTGCTCACCTTCCTCTAGATGAGTCCTTTGAACCTGAACCAACACCAATTCCATCGCTTCCTAGATGGGTTTGTTCAACACGAGGAACAATTGGTGGTCTTGTCGGTGATCCTTCAGATCAACATCGAACATGTTCACATTTCTAGAGAGCCTCTTCTCTTTTGGCTCAAGTTTAGATACTCATGATCCAAAGACATTTGCAGAAGCTTCAGGTCATCCAGATTGGGATACAACAATGAATGAAGAGTGTTCTTTAATGGAAAACAATACTTGGGATCATGTACCTCTTCCAAAAGGAAGAAAACTTGTCAGATGTAAATGGGTCTACAGAACTAAGTATGCATCAGATGGAAGTGTTGAAAGACACAAGGCTTGATTAGTTGCCAAAGGATTTTCCCAAGTTGAAGGAATTCACTATAATGAAACCTTTGCCCCTGTAGCCAAAATGAATTCCATCTGCCTTGTTCTTTCCCTTGTTGCCTCACATAAATGGGAGGTCCATCAAATGGATGTTAAATCTGCCTTCTTGCACGGATATTTGCAAGAGGAAATCTACATGGAAAAACCTCATGGCTATGTCCAGAATGACTCTATCCTTGTTTGTCGCCTTAACAAATCTCTTTATGGTCTTAAGCAAGCTCCCCGAGATTGGTATGCCAAAATGGACAACTTTGTTATTGACATTGAATTCACTAGATGTCATTCTGATCCTAATGTCTATACCAAGAAAGTAGGAATCCTTCTCATAATCCTTGTCCTTTATGTTGATGACCTTATCCTTACTAGTAGTGACTCAAAACCTTTAAACCATGTGAAAACCAGCCTTAAGAAGAAATTTGAAATGACAGACTTAGGTTTTTTGCACTATTTCCTTGGCCTCCAAGTTTTGCAAACCAATGAAAGAATTTTTCTTTCCCAGTCTAAGTATGCTTGTGTCATCGCTTTCACATGGACAATTGTAAATCGACCCCTTCTCCCTTCCAGTATGGATTCAATCTTATTTCCACCTGTACTTCTCCCAAATTTGATGCCACCCTGTACCGTCAGTTAGTTTGTAGCCTCTTATACTTGACTCATACCCATCCTGATTTTTCCTTTGTTGTTGGTCTTGTTGCTCGGTATATGAAAACACCCCATGAAATCCATTGGAAAGTATCTAAAAGGATAATTCAGTATGTTTGTGGTACAGTTCAGTTCGGGATACATTACAATTCAAGAGGGCTCCTTTATTGGTTGGTTTCACTGATTCAGATTGGGTCGGTGACCCTGATGATCAAAATTCTACTACATGTTATGTTTTCAACCTTGGTTCAGGACCTGTCACTTGGGCCTGTAAGAAATGACATGATATTGAACTTTCTTTGGCAGAAGCAAAGTACTGAGCAGTAGTAAATGCAAGTCAGGAAGCCTTGTGGCTTCGAAAGATACTTTCGGAATTTGGATTCCAGCAGTAGCATCCGACCAGCCTTTGGTGTGACAATCAAAGTGTCATCAAGCTTGCCAAAGACCTAGTTCAACATCAGCGCAACAAACACATCGAGCTACACATGCACTTCATTAGAAAGATCATTCATGATCAAGTTATTGAAGTGCTCTTTTCCCCTACAGAAGATCAAGTTGCATACATTTTCACAAAGTCCCCTACAAAAGCGAAGTTTTCCAAACTTCGATCTATGTTAGGAGTTCAGAAAGTTGTCATTAAGAGGGGATAGGCTCTAATGCCTCCTTCCTTCTCCTATTGTGTCACTATTGTAAATCCTTCAATCCTATCCCAATTTGTTGTTAAGGGGGGATGTTAGGATATTTAGACACTTAGGATTTAGTTAAGATCTACTTGGTCTAATGTTTCATTAGGTAAAAGTGTGTTTCTTAGTGTGTGTTTCTTTAGTATGCATTATTATGCATTTGTATTTAGGAAATCTGACGATCACGATATGTTCCCGACATAGAGTGATTTGATGATTCATATTATCCTCGATCTTAATGGCCATTGATCAATGGATTGACACTCGATTGGTCCATGATCTCTATTTAAAGAGCGTGGAGGGTCATTTACCAATGATCAATTGTGAGAAACTCTCTTGTAAAATCTCTCTGTAATTTTTTTCTTTTGCATTAATAAACTGCTCCAATTTGTTACACATTATTTTCGTCACCCATATGATGGTTAATGATGTAAACATATCCTTTGTCTTTAGAATGATCAATGGCCTTAATACTTGAAGAAGAATGAAGATACTTTTTCCCAGAGAGATAAAATTATACTTTTCCTTTATCAAAAACCTTATAAAAAGGGATTGTCTCACAATGCTTAGTGTTAAGGGTGCGACGATCTAGGATCATCACAAGTTTCACCACAGTGGCCTACGACATCGTCGCAGTTTGTTCAATGTTAAGGGTGCGACGATTTTCATATGAAGGAAAAAGATGATTTTTTCGAAAGTTCTTGAATAGAAGCTTCGAGGGTGAGGTGGCCTCCGATCAGTTTGGATTTGAGTTGCGTCCTTGATCTCATGGAATCATCCTAACCTCCTCACCCTATCCTTTTCATCTTATGAAAGTAGATGAGTTCTCATTGGGAAAGTTAGCTTGATTGGGTTTGAGTAATTTGTGTAGCTTGGAGTTTTTGGGCTTATGTTGGCTTTGAGCTTTGATTTGTCAAGATAGATTGTGAGTTACTTTCAAATCTACAGTCTCATAATCCAGGAAGAAGAAGTGTGTGGGAAGAAAGGAACTGTTGGAAGGACCTTACAACATCAAGGCATCGGTTGTATTCTCCTTTTCATATTTCTAATACAACAATATATTTATTTCCCATAAAATTGTCCTTATTTTATTGTATGACTCCTTGATCACATACATAGGTTTTGTTGAGTATACATTGTTGTTTTCACTTTGTTCGCTTGTCTCGTAATATAGATTTCATCGAAGTGAAATATTTGCATTCTCATTTCTTTGCATTGTTTAGAGTCGGGCAAAACATCAGCCTTAAAATACAACACTTATAAAAATTGATTAGAATTTTTTATATTTTCTGGTAGCAAACCTACATTAGATTAGTTGTAGGGATTTGAAATAGGTGTGAAAGATAACTTTCAAAAGCTGCAAACAAACATAGAATCTTGCATTAGGGAGCGGTGAAATCCACTCACTACATTTTGTCCTAGGAATCCCTTCTAACACAAGGGTCAATAATGAGGTCGCATTAGGACTGGCAGAGTTACTCACCCTAGTTTGTCGGTCTTAGTGTAGAGATTGCACGTATTATTTGGGGTCACTTGAGAAGAAAATCCTGTGGGGACCTTCTCGAGTTGATTTTGAGCTGGATACCCTGCCTTTGCGCATGGATCAGAATGCCGATTGTTTCCCCAGGCATCATTGTCATAATTGGTAACCTTAATAGCCTAACTCTTTAGGGTC
This sequence comes from Picea glauca, assembly GCA_000966675.3. Taxonomy (NCBI): domain Eukaryota; kingdom Viridiplantae; phylum Streptophyta; class Pinopsida; order Pinales; family Pinaceae; genus Picea; species Picea glauca. Next base: position 144,172 of record JZKD02S1607579.1, on the reverse strand, counting down.
TTTACACAAGGTGATTGTGGAGGCAAAAGTCTTCATGGTACTTGGAATCGACATTGGCCAAACTCACTCGGGCTCCTTGGAGGGTGTACCCATGATTATGTGTGGGAGCTTGCACCAAGGCATAAGTCCGTTAAGAAGGTCATCAACATAAATTTTCCACCTGCTCTATCTCATCCCCTTCTTACATTGTTCCCGCGTTGTTGGATTTCATCACCAACTAGTGTGTTCATTGTGAGAAGGTTTTGTTTGTTTGCTTGCTGCATAGATTTTTTAGCGTGTGTTGTTTATTTTCCCTTACAGGACTCTAAGTTGGATCTGTGTTTAATGGCGTTAGTTCCCGGAATGACCAATGGAGAAACCCCTACTCCAGCAGAGCCTTTTGTTTTTCCTTCTTACGGAAACATTGGTCCTCCTCACATCGCTACTTTGAGCCTTCCAGGTTTCACAATTGGATTACCGGTATGGTTGTTTTCCACTCAGGTAATCTCAAATGTAGCTAGTGCTTCAGTTGTAAGAAATTTTGCCCAAGAACATCAACCTCATGTTGATCCTTCACCTTTTTCACCAGTGAGATCTTCTTCGCCTTCTTAATTTGCAAGGTCTTCTTCTGTTTCATCTTCTTCGCCGAGTGAAATCTCTGAAGCTAGTAACCTGATAGATAAGAAGAAGAAGAAAAGGAAGATTAAGAAGAAGAAAAATAAGAAAGAATCCAAACTTCCAACCATTACCAAACATGTTGGAAAGCAACCAGTTACTGTTAATCATGTTGAGAGTGTTGATGATGCCAAGATCACCCAAACAACCCGTAAGCCCAAGTACCCTTGTAGGCTTTGTAAGGGTAAAAATCTTCTTAAGGATTGCCCTGGTCTATCCAAGGTTACAGAAGCATGGTCTACACGCCCTCGCCGACCCATGTCATCATCCTCTGAACAACATGTTGATGACCTCCCATCAACTAGTCAGGATACTGTTGGGAAGAAGAAAAGTAGAGTCAAGTTCTTGTGTATGTTATGCGAAGGGAGTCATCAAAATCACCTTTTCCCTCGTATGGAAGAAGACTCAAAATTAATGGAAGACATGATTGTTTCCCAGCCTCAACTTTCTGATTCTTACCACAATATTTCTCTCAACCCACCTGTAGTTGATAGAATTATCAATCTAGTCCCTTCGTCAGTCAGTCTGGTTGATCATGTAGTCAATTTGGTCATGTCCTTAATTGAACCAGTTGACAAAGTGGTCGATCCGATCCCATCCGTCGACCCCATTCTTCCCTTGGAGAATGAAACTCAAGTGGTCGATTTGATATCGTCATCAGTCGATCCTACTCTCTCACTAGAGAGTAAATCTGATGTTGCCCACTTTTTTCTTGTTGATACAGAATCTACCGTGCTAGGGGTCATTCCTCCTTCTCCCGTGAAATCATCCTTTTTTATTGGGGTGCGAAAACCTCATCTTCCCTCTCACATTCCTTTCAATATTACCGTATAGGTTTATGGTTGGGACATTCCTCAGATGTTGATAGACGAAGGTGCGTCCATTAGTATTTTGTCCTCTATTCCTTGGCAAGCTTTAGGATATCCTCAGCTTGTGTCGATTACCCAGAATCTGTTAGCTTTTAACAGAAGAACCATTCAACCTTTAGGGGTCCTTCCTTAGTTTCCCATAACTTTAGGAGGGAAAACTATCTTTATTGATGTTATAGTAGTCCAAGACCCCTTGGATTTTGATTTACTCCTTGGGTGAGATTATGTCTATGCCATGAAAGCTATCGTGTCCACTCTTTTTCATGAGATATATTTCCCTCATGATGGAAGAACTGTGACTATTGATCAACTTTCGTTCGTTGGTCCTGAATTCATGGCATCCCTAAATGGTTTTTATATGCAGATGGTATCACCTCCACCACAGGTCAATTATGTGGCGTTGTCTCCCATGCCTTTAGTTGTCGATGAAGATGAGATTCTCACTGTAAGCTCGGTCTCTTATGACTTAGATCTGGTAGTTGACATGGCGGTCTTTTCGATAGGGCCTTTAGAGCCCGATATCCTTACCACTGTCGTGGCCCTCGACATGTGTTCCTTCATGAGTGTGTTTCTCCCGTTGAATGAAGATCTCTTGGAATCCATGATCGATTTTTTTCCCTTGACATGGTGTCCTTCCGAAGCATTGTCCTCTTGGAATCCATGATCAAGAAGATTCTATGAGCATGGTTTTATGATTTCAAGCTCATTAAAAAATGAAACTAGCTTTGAGCATGGTTTTCTGATTTCAAGATCGTTAAAAAATGAAACCAACTGTGAGGATAGTTTTGTGTCTCTGTAGCAACCTCGTTAAAAAATGAAACAAATTTTACGAGCATAGTTCTTGTTTCTGTGTGAAACTCGTTAAAAAATGAAATAGAGGTCTAGGGATATAACCTGGATTCTCGAGCATAGTTCATGTTCCCATGTCAAGCTCGTTAAAAAATGAAATAGTTTTCCCCCTCTCTGTTTAAGTCAAGTCCTTCATCTAGTATTTGAAGCTTCATTTCATCATCCTGTGTTGTTGGACAAAAAGAAGCTTGGGGGAAATGCTTACAACCTCTGGACTTCATGCTGAAGTTAAGATGCTAGTTTCTTAAGCTAGGGGCTAAGTACCAACCATCCCTGGATTATGCATTATGAAGTCCAAGCATAGTTTTCTTTGGTTCAAGCTTGTGTAAAAATGAAACCACCTACCTCAAGCATAGTTTCCTCTGGTTCAATCTTGTGTAAAAATGAAACAAGGTCCAAGCATAGTTTTGGCTAGTTTTAAGCTTGTGTAAAAATAAAATCTATCCCAAGCATAGTTTTGTTTTGTATTAAGCTTACGTAAAAATGAGAATAATATCAAGCTTAGTCTTTGTTCTTTCTCATGCTCGTAAATACCTGAGAATGTAACCGAGTATAGTTTTATCACTTTTTCGGACTCATAAAGGTTATACAAAAAAGGAACCCCTTGGAGTTCCCTTTAAGCTCTTTTCAGACTCTCTAAATATGAAAAGATTGTCGAGTGATCTTGTTATTTTCACGCTCGTTATAGTATTTGAAGAAAACGTCTATTGAGTGGTATATTATCTCTTTTCGGTCTCATCATACTACTTTACGAAAAAAGACATTTTGGAGTTTCCTTTAAGTGTTTTTCGGGCTCTCTAAATATGAAAAACCACTGAGTTTACTTTCTTTGGACTCGCAAAACAAACATCGAAAGGCCCATATGGGACTGAACCACTCTTTCTCAGGGTTCGTTAAACATACTCTGAGCGACTCATCCAAAGGATGAGCTTATAGTTCAAGCATATGTTATCCTCCTCAAGTTTGTGTAAAAATAAATATGTACTCGCCATAAATGGTGGGGGGGGGAATTGGGAAAGAAATGTATCTAAACATGTATTCTATGGAAGAGTCACTTTTGAACATGAAACCCTTTCAGTTGCTTTGTGTCTAGGTTGGAAAATCTTCTTATCTCTTGATCATACTCCTTTATAAGAATACAATTTGGTCTGTGATCTTTGTTGTTGAGTCGATGTTTCCAAGATAATTGTTGTGTCATCAATATGTTCAAAGACAAGTTCAACCCAGAAAACCTTCTATTGTGTCGGCCATTTTTGCAGTCCTTAAGCCTTCTATTGCATCGGCCATCCCTGTGTCAGTCCTTAATCACTTGTTACTCTGATCTACCTCAAATATTTTTACCTGTTTCGTGTCATTGATGGGGGATACATTAAGGCCCTCCTGTGATGAGTCCTTTCCTGTCAACTTCAACTCATTATACATGAATTAGACTTAGAAACTAATTGGTACCTTGGAACTTGCATGCCTCAATGGAAGGTTTCCTCTCTTTCAACAATGGGTTTTCATTATTGACCCTTGATCGGGAGATTCTACCGAGTGTTCGATTTCAGCTCACAAATTGGCACCCGTTGGATTGTACTAGTGTACCTTGGGATTCATTGACATTAATGGTGATTTCCCTCGCACTTGTTGATGGTATACACTAATGATCGATAATCAAGTGGTTTCTACCATGCTCGACTTCAGCACATGTATTCGCATGGTTAGATTCGTACTATAGAGTGGTGGAGATGAAGGCCCTAAATCTTTTCTGATAGATTCAAGTTGCGTTGGAGTATATTCATATTGTATTGTTGCATAGATCCATAGTGTATGTCCCATGGCTATGTTCAAATATGAGTCTTTAACACATAGATCCAATGGTATTTTTGGTGGCTATGTTCAGATTTGATTCATAATGGCATGGATCTGCAGTGTATGTTTGGTGGCCATGACCTGTCTTACTTGACATGGATCTTTGCATGTCGAGATTTATGCTCCAACTCATTTGTATTCTGAGTATGGGAATGCCTACCTCAGTGATGAAGATATTATTGTACTATACTTACTTGTTTGTTGGCAGGTTTCTGACCGACATGTTCCTTGTTCCCTACACACACTCGACAAAGTATTTCAGCTATCACTTTGTTCTAACTTCATACTTTGGGGGGGCTCACTATTACACATTATTTTCATCACTCATATGATCGTCAATGATGTAAATATATCCTTTGTCTTTAGAAGGATCAATGGCCTTAATCCTTAAAGAAGAATGAAGATACTTTTTCCTAGAGAGATGAAATTATACTTTTCCTTTGTCAAAAACCTTATAAAAAGGGATCGTCGCACCTTTCTTAGTGTTAAGGGTGCGATTATCTAGGATCTTCGCAGGTTGTACCACAGTGGCCTGTGACGTCGTCATAGTTTGCTCAGTGTTAAGGGTGCGATGATTTTCATATGAAGGAAAAAGAGGAATTTCTCGAAAGTTATAGAATAGAAGCTTCGAGGGTGAGGTGGCCTCCAATTGGTTTGGATCTGAGTCACATCCCTAATCTCAAGGGATCATCCTAACCTCCTCACCCTATCCTTTTCAACTTATAAAAGGAGAGGAGTTCTCATTGGGAAAGTTAGCTTGATTAGGTTTGAGTAATTTGTATAGCTTGGAGTTTTTGGACCTATGTTGGCTTTGAGATTTGCTTTGTCAACATATATTGTGAGTTACTTTCAAATCTACAATCTCAGAATCTGGGAAGAAGAACTGTGTGGAAAGCAAGCAAATGTTGGAAGGGACCTTACAACATCAAGGCATCGGTTGTATTCTCCTTTTCATATTTCTAATACATTAATATATTTTTTTCCCATAAAATTGTCCTTATTTTATTATATGACTCCTTGATCACATACATAGGTTTTGTTGAGTATACATTATTGCTTTCACTTCGTTGGCTTGTCTCTTTTTACAGGTTCAACATCCCATAATCCTTGAAACAGAGCGAGGATGAAACTAGCGAGGACAAACGACATTTAAAAGGTATGTCATTTATCTCTTGTTAGTTAGTATGCTTGATGATTAAAACTTGGGGAAAGTTTTATATTCTATCTTGTTTTGTTCTAGTTTCAGGGTGAAACTAGGGAGATCTGTTTGTGTCTGCACTTACTGATTTGTCCGATAACACAAGTGACCTCGTTGGATGGGGCCGTGGATGTTTCCCCGTCGGGGTTTTACCACGTCAAAACATCGGTGTGTTGATCTTTGATATGGTTGTGTGAGTGGTTACCGAAGGTGTTCGTCCTTTTTTGGAATACTTGTGTTGTCGAACACAGAGTACTTATGACTTCACCTGCATGCTTCATACTTCATGCATTTCACAACATCATCATACCCTTAACTTTCATGCTTCAACGCCTATCTTTACTTCATAACCCAGACATAGATTCAAACCTTGGTCAGTTTTAGACTTCATGCCCTAACAAACCTCATATCATCATTCCCATAATATAATTTCATACTACAACATCACAAGCTCAAAATAGTGCACTTTGCAGCATTTTAGACCTTATTCCTTCATAACACACTCTTCAAACTCCAAGAAAACTCCTATTTCCCAGCTTTAGAACCCAAGAATACTCCCCAACTCCTCTTGCATTCCCTAGATCTCTTATGTGCACTTGTGCTTGCTCTTATTGCTTGGATGATCTTCAACTTGTGCACTTATGGGGTCAACTTGTAAACACTGGTTGGGTTGACCTATACTTTATGGCTAGGTCGACTTGACAGAATCTTTCATATCTCATCATTCCTAAGGAGGTAAAGGGAGTGCCATATATCGTTGGAAATGTCTCAGAATAAGATTTTCAACCATATATCCCATGCTCCCATTTGAGCTAGGTATACAGAGTAAAAATGCCTTCAAAGATTGGGTATCCAAAATCAACATCAAAATCCAAAAGCAATATTTCCAACAATATCCATCTTGTAATATTTATCTTGGACATCTATAGTCCCCCCTTGTATTTGACATCAATGACAACAATATTTCCAATAATATCCCCCTTTGTCATCGATGGCAACCCTTAGTCAATTATGAAATACTCCCCTTGTCTACAAACTCTCCTCTTGTCTATAATTCTTCCTCTATTTGTGTTACAAGGGAAAAAATCTCTATGGCCAAGGGTAAACCACAACAGACAGGTATGACTGCAGAAATCAACTCAATTCCAACATGTTTTATATAAACTAATGTTCAATACAAGGAAGAATCTTACCTTGATCCAATTGTTTGATGTYGTTCCACCGCTGAGCACTGAGACCCAAAGCTTTACACCTGCAAGAAGTTATCAACTAACAAGCGATGCAAGTATATAGTGGTGGTATATAAAATGAGTTAGGACATCATATARCACAATCCATTAATAAACATTACAAACATGCCCATGGATAATAATCATATATTTGCAAGATATCGATAGGACGGGAAAGGAKTATTTCTAGTAATAATTGATCAACAAAAGTATCAACATTACAGACTTCCGTGTTGGCACGGTTCGAAACCAAGAAACCAAGTTCCTTCCAACTGGGTCTCCACCACTTCAATCCYCCACCAAAGGCAAGCTCATAGMAAAGAGATAATGAGATCCTCTTGACAATAAGGGAAGAGCTTGGGGGTTGAACACTGTGTTCAGACTTGAGGRAAAAAGGGATGCAGACTCAATATGAAGTAATTTATCTGGAGTAACTTTGCTCTCAAAGTTGAATGCTTTCTCTCCCTTTTTCCATAGCTCAAAATTGTGCTCTTATAGCCTCCAAAATGCAACTGAAGGGTCGAGTCGGAACGTTTCCAGTATATGGAAGGCCAAATATCAGAGATCATTTGTCGTGACATGGAAACCCGACCTCATTTTGTATTTTCTGGCACAAATCTCGATATACGCGAGTTGTAGTGGAGCAGCAAGCGTATACGCATCTTGCAAAGCAGTTAGGAAGTGTATATGTGGAAAAATATATAATTTTGGCTATGGATTTATCAAAAGGGGGGTTGATAAGTCTTAATAGGGAAATGGAAAAAGGCCCTCTGAGCAAGATAGCAATGGTGAGGCAAATCTTGCTATAATAGATGTCCCCTAATGTGTGAGATCAAAGGAGTATGCGATGGTCGAAATACATTATAAATAACCCAGAAGTGGAGTGGTAGAGAACCAGTTGGATGAACTCAATTGCTCATTACATTATGTACTGACTTTGCATACATGGCTGCCAAAAATACAATGCAGATCCATGTGGAAAATATACCAACAAGTGTTCATGGCCATGAGTAGGCAAATATAAATGTGGTTACATGCCAATAGTTGTCATAGTCACGAACAAGGCCCAGTGGAATAAGTCTCAAAATAAATTTGAAGATTTATGTATACCATGGAGTACAATCTAATCTCCCATGATCGTTGAAGTCAAATAGGTATTGGTCTGATGAAATGGAAACAACATCTCAGGAAATCTGTGTCTACAAAGTGATGTCTTCAAGTCTTTAATACAATCCGCCAATGGTGCAAGTCTACATCATGTGAATAAATGAGTTGAGGTCGAACATGATGAGACATCGTTTGATTACCGGTCATTGAGGTATACCGTTAACAAACACGAGATATCCTACCAATGATGAAAGTAGGTATCAAGGCACCGAGTACATCTCTACAAATGTGAATAAAGGAGCTGGTGTCAAACATTTGAGAGATCCATTTATCAGGAGACATTGATGTATTCCCATCTGTCAATGGCGAGAGAGCCTGCCACTAATGACTGCAAGCCTCAAGTTACTCATAAAACTCTAGGTCTCGTATCCAGAATACATGAGTTGAAGTCGATGGAAAGAGACTCATTGAAAGGAGAGCATTAAGGTATCTCTCATCAGTCAGCATGAGGAATAAAGCCGGAGCTTCATGATTTGGTGGAGATCGGACGAAGAACATGTTCATGAACCAAAGACCCTGTGCGTCTTTCGCGTGTGCCAAATGCAAGTGGTACACGAAAAAGACCCTATGAATAGAAGCCAATGATGAAAACTGCTTACAAAGGCGAGGAAACCACCAATAAGGCTAATGGCATCCAAGACACTGCACGAATCCCAAAGTGTGAATAGATGTCTTGTCATTGAACACAAGGGAAACCACCCAATCAACAACCCATGATGAAATGTCGATTGTTGGGTTCAAGGTGACCTACCAATGATGAAAGTAGGGCCAGGGTGCATCATAAGACCAAAGTATCATGTGATTCTGAGACAAACTGAGGGTATGGCCGACATGCAAAGTCAAGATTTCTGAGGAGTGGCCGACACAGGTTGATAGACTTCCTTTTAACAAGAGCATGAGACATACGGTGGACTCCAACAGCATAGACTTAATGATGTGACAACTAGATGCAAGAGGCATCCATAATGTTCTCTATAGTGACTGGAAGATTAACCAGTCGGTAGAGAAAATTCTATAACGAGATCAACTTCCTATGGCCATGCTAAACCCAAAATTATGGTGACGCAAGGACTCAATAACTTTGTGCTATGTTCAAAGGCGACACGACTGCTTCCAATTACAATATAGTACTCCCTTCCCACCCGTATTTTTTTGTTTTTTCATAACAAGTGAATGTYATGATACAGAGGAGGGAGCGAGTGTCACAAGTAAGCAAAACTAGTTCCAGYAGTGGAACGTACCTATGCTCAATGCAAGGAAATGCATGTGGGAGATGGACACTCAGGGTGATGTTCCTTCCAGGGTATAGGGTGTCAAATTGYGAAGGATATAAACAAGGCTCTGCTTGGTTGAGGATGCAAACTTCTTAGGCAAYGGTTTATAACGCAAAGCAAGAACCGGCTAAAGGCTCAATACTGCAAGCGAGGGCATGAGATGCAATCACAACTTAACGCCAAAAAATGTCCTTTTTTATATCTTTTAGTCTACTTGGTGTGAAAAAGGGGTAAACTTATGCCAAATAGACGTCTTTTCAAATCCAATTTATGAGTGTGAAAAAGACAAGTTCACTCGGAAATATTTTCTATTTTTGATAGCGAGTCGGAAAAGATCTTAACTAGGACTCATGATCTTTGAAATCCAATTTTAACGAGTGTGAAAGGGACAAATCACTCAGCGATCTTTTCAGTTTTTTGACGAGTCGGAAAATAGCTTAATTGAGACTCATTAGGGAGATTCTAGGCGGTAAGTCACGGGGGAGGCCAAGGCTCCCGTGCGGACCTTCTGTGGAACGTCAATATCTTGGAAAGAATCGACACAAGCTCTGGAAGACCCAAATCTTTGCAAGTCAAGGAGGACAAATTAATAATGGAGGGTATCGTCTCCATGGTATATCAGATAATGTCTCTTTCTGGAAAAGACATAGGCAGAGGCATTGGATACCTCACAAGACCATCCCAATCAAAGGGAAACTCGTCAAGACTTGGAGGGAGAGAACTCGGGAAGAGTAAAACTCTCTCTTGTTAAGAAGATGAAGTAATAGAAATGCTAAGGACATGGCATAGAAGGTATAGAACCAGAACCATAGGATCGACCAACAATTACATTGGCACAACCGCTTCCTTAGACTTGTCACTCTCCAAGAGAAGAGTGGGGTTGATCAAAGATTGCATTGATACGACCACTTCCTCAACCATTGGTTGAATAGGACATGAGACAACAAGGTTAAGAGGTGCATCACCCCAAAAAATAGGAGTGTTGTCGGTTGAAGATTGCATCGACACGACCGTTGGTTGAACAATATGCGAGACAACAAGGTGAAGAGATGCATCACCTCCGAACATAGGAGAGGGGTCGGTTGAATATTGCATCGACACGATCACAGGTTGAACAGGATGTGAGACACCAAGGCCAAAGGACGCATCAACCCCTAAAGGAAAAGGGGTGTCATCCGAAGATTGCATTAGCATGAATTTTGTATCAACCAAATAAGGAATGGAGTGTTGTGAAACCATAGATGCCTTAGAACCCGAAGGGCCCTTAGGTGAGCCCCACGCTTCTGGTATCCCAGCAGTAAAAGGACACAAACGAGTAAGGTGACTTCCTTCACAAGTCCTGCAAAGGAATATAGGCTTGTGTCTGAGATGTCTAGGCTTCTCAATCATATGAATTCCCCCAGGATGAATTGCAGTGGTTGGTGACATGCTCCCAGCATGACTTGCAAAGGCTAGTAGAAAATCTCCAACATGACTAGCAGAGGTTGGTGATGGATCCCCAACATGACTAGTAGAGGTTGGTGATGGATGTGTAGTGTGACTAGCAGTGACCATACATGTGCCCCTAGCATGACTTGTAGCGGCTAGTTCCAGGTCTTCAAGATGACTCATAGAGGTTTTCAACCAATCTCCAAGATGACTAGCAGAGGTTGGTGATGTAATGCCAGTATGATACGCAGTGACCGGACTTGTGCCTCCAGCATGACTTGCAGCGGCTGGTTGCAGGTCTTCAACATGACTCGCAGGGGTTGTCGACCAATATCCAACATGACTAGCAAAGGTTGGTGATATAATGTCAGTATGACACGCAGTTACAGGACTTGTGGTGATGGTGAACGGCGGCATTTGAGTCCAAGTTCCAAGGAAATATTGGTTCTGAGAAATTGCAGGCCAGGAAGGATCTTGGTTTACACCATGTCCCTGTCCAGCAGGATAGTATCCTCCTCCATATTGATTCGTAAAGGGTTGTAAGGGCATTGACACTGAGGAATCCACTTGTGAAGAGAAAATGGCGTGACAAGGGTTACTTATGTGAGGATATATGTTGCCCTCGGGCAAAGGAACTTCGTGAGGGGGGTTACCCATACTATGAAAATAAATCCTCCAAGATGAAACACCGGAGGACAGATGGAGGTCCTCCATGGGAAAAGTGTTCATAGGAACTGACATAGTGAAAGAAGGATAAGTGGAAGGAGTGTGATAAGTAGAATTATTGATTAATTGGGCACTTACTTCTCACATAGTGGATTTGTAGGAAGGAATATTCCAACCTCCTACCGTAAGAGGTGTTTGAAGGATATGACTCCCACCAAACGGAGAGGGATAAGATGGAGGCACCATGCCCCCAGAACCAAAACTTGTATTCACATAAGGAGGTGAGATAGAGGATGGTAAGTGTGAAGACATATTAGACATACCATGATAAAAAATGATTAGAGACCCAAGGCATTGACTAAGTATTATAATTGTGCATACCATAATGCAAAGTAGAAGGATTCGCCCCTATGAAATGAGTGAACATCATGGGGGGGGTAGCAGTAAACGAGGGAGAAAAAGGAACTCCATTGTTCATGATGATGAAGACTTAGTACAAGATCCTAATGCCAACTAGTAGTCAAAGAGCACTCCAAAAGTCAAAAAGCCAATATGCATGCAAACAGGCTAAAGTGGTTGAGTGGCCTCCCTTGCTAGAGAAGGTGTGTCTCGTCCAAGAGGGACAGATACTTCCTACTAAAGTTTGGAGGTAACAGAATCAGTTATAAGGGCCCTCGTAGGCTTAACAACCAGTCAATCAGACCCCCCCCGGAGAGGTAATCCTCCATAAAGGTTGTGTGTTGTCCGACCCCTATCTGGCTCAGTATACAAGAATAATAACCCCTGCAAGTAACCAATGAGAAACCTAAGTCAAGAAACTAATAAACCATTATATAACCAATCCACAGGCGAGCAGTCATAAGTCTGGATCACCGTATGGGCAGGGTAGCAAAGCTTGAAACCTTGAAAGCACCGCCTCTCACAGAGGTATGGGCACTAGAAAGATCCCCAAATACGAATAAATCCACAGAAATATTCTTGACGCTATGTGAGTATCTAGGGGTTATCCCTTCAACTAACTTCACGTGACCTCGTGATTAACTCTGGTGTGAGAAGAGCCTCCTGATATTACCAATTATACAATGGATTTCTCAACTCCTTGTCTCAGACACATAAGTTGATTTAATTGCCTCGGAGAAGTTTATTCACAAAATCCTATTCCAAGGCACTAAATCCTAGGCTAGTTTGTGTACCCTAAAAAATAAAATCGTTACTAATCAATTTTAGTTTAAAGCGTACATTTTATTGGTTGTGATTACTCAAAGAGGTATGGAAATGAAACTCATGGTGTTATGACTCTACATGAAAATAAAAATAAATATAATGCAAAGCCTAACTTTAACTTTTCAGTGAATGATATGTTAAATAAAAACAATGCGATCTTCAATTTTAACTCTGCAACTCAGAAGTAAAATGCAGTCTTTCACTAAATGCGCTAAGCTAATGATAAAGGTTCAAAGAAAAAAATGCCAACCAATGCAAAATGCCTATTTTTTGTATTTTCAATGCATTTAAAAAGAAAATGCATGGACTGATAAGCAACTTGATATATAACGTCTACTGTGTATAAAAGCAACCACTCGAGTAGAATACCAAGCAGCTAAGCAGGCAGTCCAACTACCAAGGACAAATCAAAACGAAAAACAAAGAGAAATATGTTGCTCAAAAATTCAACTCCAAAAAGGTTTCCTGTCATCCCAGATAATCTCAACAGGTACCACGGAGACCTAAGAAGCCTCAGTGATCCTCAAAACCTACCCAACAGTCACTAAACGAGGCAAACAAGCAAGGGGGAAGTGGTATACACTCTTGTTCAATAGAAAAGGGCGTATATACGCCTCTTGTAGTGGGATAGTAAGCGTATACACGCGGCTATCAGGGCAAAAGTGGCGTATATCTTTTAAAACAAGGCTAGGCAAGGTTAAAAGTTTGAAAACTCAGACCCAGAGTGAACGGACTCTGTCCAACTGTGATACAACAAGAAATACAAAGGCAAAAGAGCAATGTAAGAAGGAAAAACACTTCAACCCTTAGAAGGAAGATCTATCCCCAGTGGAGTCGCCAATTCTGTTACAAGGGAAAAACTCTCTATGGCCAAGGGTAAACCACAATAGACAGGTATGACTGCATAAATCAACTCAATTCCAACATGTGTTATATAAACTAATGTGCAATACGAGGAAGAAGCTTACCTTGATCCAATCGTTTGATGTCGTTCCACCGTTGAGCATTGAGACCCAAAGCTTTACACCTGCAAGAAGTTATCAACTAACAAGCGATGCAAGTATATAGTGGTGGTATATAAAATGAGTTAGCACATTAGATAGCACAATCCATTAATAAACATTACAAACATTCCCATGGATAATAATCATATATTTGCAAGATATCGATAGGATGGAAAAGGAATATTTCTATTAATAATTGATCAACAGAAGTATCAACATTACAGACTCCCATGTCGGCACGGTTTGAAACCAAGAAACCAAGTTCCTTCCAACTGGGTCTCCACCACTTCAATCCTCCACCAAAGGCAAGCTCATAGAAAAGAKATAATGAGATCCTCTTGACAATAAGGGAAGAKCTTGGGGGATGAACACTGTGTTCAAACTTGAGGGACAAAGGGATGTAGACTCAATATGAAGTAATTTCTCTGGAGTAACTTTGCTCTCAAAGTTGAATGCTTTCTCTCCCTTTTTACATAGCTCGAAATTGAGCTCTTATAGCCTCCATAATGCAATTGAAGGGCCGAGTCGAAATGTTTCTAGTATATGGAAGGCCAAAGATCAGAGATCATTTGTCATGACATGGAAACCCGACCTCATTTTGTATTTTCTAGCACAAATCCCTATATACGTGAATTGTAGTGGAGCAACAAGCGTATACGCATATTGCAAAGCAGTTAGGAAGCATATATGTGGAAAAATACATAATTTTGGCTCTGGATTTATCAAAAAGGGGGTTCATAAGTCTGCATAAGGAAATGGAAAAATGCCCTCTGTGCAAGATAACAATGGTGAGGCAAATCTTGCTATAACAATTTTCAATTTCTACCCCCTTGACATCAATGGCAAAGGGATGCTCCCCCCAACCTTGTGCTTCCCTTTACTAATGAGATGAGAGGGATATCACTCCAAACATTTGTTTGAGATATTCAAACTTGTCTCTGGGAAAGGGTTTGGTAAAAATATATACAACATGTTCTTTGGTCGCAATGTATTCCATCTTGACACTTTGCTTGGCTGACTATTCTCTTGGGGAGTGGTACGTGATGGGAATATGCTTCATCTTTGAAATGTTGATTTCACTTGTGTTGTCGTAGATGATCGATATTGGTTGATCATATTCTACCTTGATATCCTTCAGTGTTTGTTTCATCTAGAGAACTTGTGTGCAACATGTTGCTATTGTAATATATTTAGCTTATGTCGTGGATAGAGAGATTAAAGTTTGTTTCTTGCTCAATCATGATACTAGAAAATTGTATAGAAAGAATGCTCTTCCACTGGTACTTTTCTTGTCATCAATACTTTCTGCCTAATCTGCATCTGTATATGTTATTAGAGTGAATTTTTTACTTCTTGAATACCAAAAGCCAAAGTCCAATGTGCCCTTCAGATATTTGAATATTCTTTTTACTACTTGCACACGTGTCTCCTTTGGCATATTGAAGTCTTGCAACTAATCCTACTACTTGCATGATGTTTGGCCTTGATTTTGTCACATATAGTAGGTTTCCAATCATTGAACTGTGTAGTGTTTTATTTTCTTATGGAGATTCATCATCTTTCCTCAACTTACATCATGTGATCATGGGTGTACTGACAGGTGCACAATCTTCCATTCCAAATTTCTTCAACATTTACATGATATATTTGGTCTGAGAAATGAATATTCCTTTGTTGGATTGAGAAACTATGGTGTTAGCACTAGGAATCACCCTCAGAATGTAATGAGGATAATCCCAGTACCCATCAGTTATATAGTAAATGTAAATGAGTTTTAACGGGCTCAAATGGATAAGACTCGAGATAATGACGTTCTAACTCAGAAAATCTCAACTGGAATGCACAAGCAATTAAGGTCTTGTATCAAATTCAGCCAGTAAGTTGGAGTAAATGTGAATAGGAGGAAGACTTTGGTGAGAAAGTGTAAAGGTATTCTATGAACATCAGGTCTTCCAGCAGCCTAAGGAGGAAAAAACTCAAACACAAGATCCCCTTGGATTCAAACTTCAAGGAAAATGAAAGAAATCATAACAGCACTATAATCAAACATTCATCGTAATACAGTTACAACAATTCATGTGAATGAGTCATTCATGAACTCTCTCAATATCAGAGGAAAATAATATGGAGCAAGAAATTTGACTTAGATTAACCAAGATATCTCAAAAACAAGTACATAACCAGAGAACCAGTGTTCTTCATCAAAATATTACAATAGTAGGGTTCCTAGCTCAAGAATTGACCCTTACAAAATATCAAAACTACCTATATATAAGCAGAACTATTGCAACCATCAGGAGTGTGATCAGATTGTTGCATTCAAAGTTTTCAATTGGCGTCTACTCTGTCAGACTGTGCAGACAATCTTCTGTTGTCAAATGTGAGCTCTTCCGTCTGGATCTTCTTTGTCATACTGAGCATGCAGCTCTCTGTCAGACGCAAGTTCAAATCTGCCAATCCTTTATGGCTTTCCATTTATGTGTTGAGACGAAGTCTCAACCATCGGTCTCATTCTCAGTAACTTCCTTCATCAGGATCAGGACAAGGCCTAACACCCATAATTGTTCTTAGACAGTGCCAACAACTTCTGTGAATCAATTTTGACACCTCGAGGTTATGCAGATCTTCTTCTATTACCAATACAATCATAGCAATTGGCGGGCCGATAGCATATGTGCAGGGGTGACGTGGAGCGAAATGATTGGCGCAAACTTGCATGACACGACGAGTGAGCGACGATCACGTGGAAGGAAGCGGAGGATGGTGGATCTTTTCAGACCCCAAACATTTCATTTTTCCTGTGAAAATCATGGGCAGAATGCCACATTATTTATACCATAATGCTCATGAGGGTAAACCTCAATTATGCTTGATTCCTATGAAATAGGTTGCAAATTAGGTGTTAAAATTTGGCTCCACAGGGGATGGCATGCTCCCTGCGAGCTGCCAAGAACAAGTAGTTTCAGTGCCTTAGTTGTTGGGCTATGAAGTCGTGCTCTGAAACATCATACTAAATAAAACAGGCCGACAAGTACACTATTCTAAAAATGAGAGCAAACACACCTACTCCCGAGGGAGCTTATTTATGTACAAAACCTAAGTTAACTGACTTTTACAAAATGATAGGTGAAAGCAAACTTCCACCATATCCATTCAAAATGTTTGATAACTGAATCCTTTGCTTCACTGCAAATTATCCATAAAAGACAAGGAAAGTGTGACAAATGACTAATTTCATTCTTATGATCACCCATATTATCTTCAAATGATGATAAAAATAGCAAGCCTGCATGCTCCAAAGCATTTGAAAAGTGTAACTATATGTACTCGTCGACAAGGTCATGAAACTAAAGGCAACGCATGATTAACTTATGAAAGGTTACCTTCATTGCTTCAAAGCTACTGATAGCTGGCTTGATGTCCTCTACAGACACACTTGGTTAAATGACAGCCACAGGCATCTATGGGTCAAAAAGTTGCTTGCTATGAACTATAGGTACAAGTGGAAGAAGATTGGATGTAGGAGGCTGTTGATCCACTTATGACAGTTGATTTACTTATGCTTGTGTATAAATGATCTCTTTGCGTGCCTCAACTAAGGGTTGCTCCTGGTCAAACTCTCGGGTTGTGTCTTCTGTGAAGGCCAACTTCTGCATCATCCTTACTATTTTCATAGTGATCAAATATAACATAATCTTGTTGCTCATCATCACTAGAATATTCATCAAAAATGGGTTGCCTTTCATGTCTATGATCAACCTTTAAAACAATAATTTCATCAAGAATGTAACTGATAAAAATATTCATTTCAGGAACAGTAGTAACTACTTCTTCTAGTTGTTCATACACATGATTTTCATCAATACAGGGTTGCTCATGGGTACCTGCTTCGAAGACAAAATTATCCACAGTATTTTCTTCATAGGGATTGCAGGTAAAAACCGCCTTACGTTCAGAGTTGAGATGATACTGACTTTGAATCCTGCCACAAGCTCAGAGGTTCTCCTCTACTTCCTTGACATCCATGAATAACTGTGATAAAGATGTAGATTTCCTTTCTCTCGGGAGAAGGAATAGATTTGAATGATGATCCATTACATATTACACCATGGCAACAGTCTTTGTGGGTCTTATCTCTATAGGCATACTATGATAAACACTGTAAAACCTCTTGTTGAA
>JZKD02S1607579.1:85539-102878 GCA_000966675.3 Picea glauca | reverse complement strand
GCATAAGTAATCCTTAATTTATGTGTTGCAAACTGATCCATTTGCTTTAAACACATGACATTTCACTTGCAATAATTATTCAAGTTTTTCAAGTCTTCTTCATTTTTAGATCATTCACTGTGCAAAACATGGTATTTTATTTTCCTGCCTATTACAAGTAACGGTTTTGGTTCTAACAGAGTACAAGGCATGTAATCAAGGTGTTTGAGGAGGATACAAGTTCTGACTTTAGTGTGTGCTAGCATATGAAGATCTCAACAAGCTCTCAATGTGCAAAAATCTACATTCATTAAACAATTAGTTTTGCTACAACTAGGTGATTGGTCAAAGCAAGTCAGGGATGGATATGGCTATAGCATATGTGTTTGCAGAAGCTTATTTTTCAAAGTCAATAGTATCATACTCTTGGGAAATTGTCTCAAAACATTTTGTGCTTCTCCAAAGCATTTGAAGTTCTTTACCTAGCGAAAAAACTAATTTCACATAAGAAGGTAAAAGAAGATTTAAAGATCAAATTTGGATTTGCTCAGCATATGGAATGATGTACTATGAGGAATTAGACCTAAATCAACCACCTCAAGCTTTAATTTTTATTTCCAAGTGAATTTGATGCATTAGGTTGAATAATTCATTCTACAGAAAAGTTTGCACCACAAACTGTCTTTTTTACACTAAGCACACTGCAAACTTGTCTATTTTCAACATGGATGAGTTTTGGTCAATATTCGACTGGGAAAGAGGATTTTTGGGTCAAGGTGGCCACTTATATTTGAATATAATATCATCCCCCATGAAATCATGCAGGTGGCACTTCATTTCCTCCATGAAAACATTCTAGGGATCAAATCCTAGAATGTAGGAATGTGACTAAATTTGGAAATTTGTATTTTCCTATTTTAGTCATGTTATTTGGAGATAGATTATGATGATATGGAAAGGTATTGTTGAAAGTTGAGATATTTTTTTTACAAGCATGATCTCCTCTTCAAAAAACTCTCTCAGTTTTCCAAAATCCGTTTTGATTTGGGAGATATAGGTGAATCTTTGAGAGGCATATTTCCAGAATTTTTATACTCTGTTTTTTCGAGCCACCTCACAAATTTGAATTTGAGTTGGATATCTTCAACAAACTAAATATAGGTGAATATGTTATGAGATCCATATATTTTGGATCTAGATAATATTTATATATAAAGGACCAAATAGAGGAGCAAAAGGGGAGGGGGTCCGAAGTTGGAGATTGGAAAATACTCTTTTTGTAAAGACCTTTTGATATATATAATGGAATATAAGCTCTTCTTAGAGTTCTTGTTCAGATATATTTCCATCTATTTTTCTTGTACATGTGGTCGAATGTGTGCTCATTTATTTTTTTTATACAGTGATTTGTGAAAGTCTTTTTATCATTGCATTCGTAGGCAAAACCAAAAGTATTGTTTCCTTGTTATAATCAGTCTTTCATATGTGTTTGTAATGTATATGATCTTGCTGGTATAGTAAGCATTCTTCATCCATATTAGTATGTAAAACCATCTGATCAGTACTCTTGAGGACCTTATTTTGTCTGGATATATTCAAGTGTGTCTTGAGTGAGAGAGATATTGAGTAAATCATTCATTTTTTATCCATTTTCATACATTTCATTGAAGCATTTGATTAAGTTACCAAGCTCACTCGAGCTACAACCTAGAGTGTCTTGGAGTGATAACAGCGTGCACTATGGATGCCAACTCCAAATCATGAGTGGAATAATTCCTGTCATGCTCCTTCAATTTCCTTGATTCATAACATACAACATACCCATTCCGACTGAGGACTCCACCATGTCCTTCTTTGCATGCATCTGTGCATACCATGAGATCTTCATTCAGATCAACAATCCTTAGAATCGGAGCAATAGTTAATAATTGCTTCAAGTGTTGGAAACTCTTTTCACACTCCAATAACCACAGAAACTTCACTCCTTTCTTTTGCAAGGAAGTGATCGGATGTGAAATCTTTGAAAATCCTGCAAAAAATCTTATGCAGTAGCCAACAAGGCCCATGAATGATCTGAATTCTTTCACATTCTTAGGTGTTGACCACCCTTTAATGGCTTCAATATTTTCAAGGTCCATTGTTATCCCTTCCTCAGATATGATATGCCCCAAATAATGAATTTGGTTTTGATAAAATGAGCACTTGCTATTTGGCATACAAATGATGCCCCCTTAACGCTTGTAATACCATCTTCAAGTGTTGTTCATGTTATTCTTCCCACTTGGAATATATAAGAATGTCATCCAAAAAGACAATGACAAACTTATCTAAGTACTCTATGAAAGCATTATTCATTAAACACATGAAAACATCAGGTGCATTTGATAACCCAAATGGCACCACTGTGAACTCATAATGACCATACCTTGTTCTAAAGGCAGTCTTGTTGATGTCTTCATATTTAATTCTTACCTGATGATAACCAGACTTGAGATCAAACTTTGAGAATATTTTTGCATTCTTCAACTGATCAAAGAGGTCATCGATCCTTGGCAAAGGATATGTATTCCTTACAGTTACTTTGTTCAACTACCTTAAGTCAATACACAGTCTCAATCTTCCATCCTTCTTCTTTACAAATAAAATTGGGGCACCCTAAGGGGACACACTTGGGCATATATACCCCTTATGCAGAAGCTCTTCAAGCTGCATTTGCAACTCCTTCATATCTGGTGTACTCATCCTATAAGGAGTCTTGGATACTGGAGTTGCTCCAGGTATCAAATTTATGGAGAAATCAATATCTCTTTTAGGGGGTAATCATGGTATTTCTTTGAATACATCCCCAAACTCTTTTACAACTTCATAATTTTTTATTTTTCACACCTTAGCCTTAGTTGTTTCTTCCATATGGCTACAATTATTTGACAACCCTTTCTGTAACACTTCTTCAGCTCCATTGTTGAGATCTCTTTGACAGTTACTACCCTGGGAATTCCCTGCACTATCTTTAGGTTCCCTTCCTCATCCAGGCACGCAAATGCCTTGTTATGACAGTTTAAGACAACATGGTGTTGTTCCAACCAATCCATCCCAATTAGACAGTCATAGGAACCTAAAGGAAAGATGTTCAAATCTGCCTTGGTGCTCATCCCATTCATGCCAACTGGACATGACTTAACCAATTCATCAACTTCTCTTTTGGATCATGTGGCCAGCTGCACCAACCAAGATTTTGCATGCTTGGTTCTTGGCAAATGAAATCTTTCCACCACATTAGGATCTATATAACTATGACTAGCTCCTAAATCAATTAAAATTGTAATGGTTTGGTTGTTGATCCTACCTTCCACTTCAATCATGTGTGCTTGAAACTCAGCTTGCTTGTTGTTTGGGACTGCATAGATCCTTGGTACATTTTTTCCCATGTCTTCCACTGTTTCATCTTGTTGTACATTGTGAACATCTCTCACTTTTTCACTACGAGGACAATCTCTAAACATGTGATCTCCCTTACAACCCCAACATTGAATAGGTAGTTGCCTTGGCCTTTGCCAACCTGTCTCAATCACTTTGGGCTCTCTAGAAGTTGGCTATCCTTAAGGATTGTTTCTAAAGAATGGTGGCTTATTCCCCTTCTTCCTTTGTTCCATCTTGAATTTCTTCTTCTCTTCCCAAGATTTTTGGAAAGTTGGATTTCCTTTATGTTGATCATACAAGCATTTAGCTCGCCTTATGGTCTCTTCCAATGTCTTGGGATCATCATATTGAATCTTTTCACTAATGAAAGATGGAAGCCCACTCATATACCTCTGAATCTTAATTGTCTCATCCTTGATGGAGATATACATCAACGGTTCCAAAAACCTTCTTTCATATTCGTCAATGGACATACTTCCAAGCTTGCGTTCAAATAACTCCTTCATTTTCTTGTCATAATATCTCTTAGTCAAGTATTTATTTTGAAACTACCTCTTGAATTCCTTCCAAGAAACATTTTTATCTTTAATGTGTTGCACCTACACAAGTTGATCCCACCACATGGATGTCTTTCCCTTAAGTTGATAGATAGTAATTATTCCTTCTGCATGTGAAGAATAATTATGCAATTGGAAGTATTTTTTCATGCCTAACAACCATGTCTCAACATCTTCATCCTTCTCGTGCACACCATCAAAAGTAGGAGGTTTGATTTTGTTTTTATCCTCGCAGTTGATCCACCCCAAACCTATTATGATGCTTACTGGCAAGGGATGGACTTGGGTTGTTGTGATCTCTCCTATTAAAATGCCTTTGGGAATGATGGTGATGTCTGCTAACACTCCTTGATATTCCTTTCTCCTCAAGAGACCTATGGCTTCCTGATTTGCTTGAGCCATTCTGCTTATCTAATTTCTTTCCAATTATGTCTAGGCTATGCATTAACTTCATGTTGAAGTCTTCCTGATGCTCCTTGGCTTTCATAAGCCTTTCATTATCAACCTTGTGACATTGGACATATTCCTGCTAATTTCTAATGGTCTCTACCATATTCATGTCTTCATCCTTTCCTTCTCCATGTCCATTGGAGTTTGTTCATTCGATACCCAAATGGACATCCATCCCTCTGATATCATCTTCCTGGATGTAAACCCCCTATGCATCTTCCATCTCTTTGCACTCTGTGTTGATTATGATCTGATCTAGTTGTTGTTAATTCTACAAAATGTGCAGCCAATAGAACTTTGTCGAGCTAACTGAATCAACGATTTCATGAAAATATGAACCATTCTGGTTCAAATAATATATCAAATTCCTTTCTTCTGATTTTCTAAGAAATTGACTGTTCAACTCAATTCTGAGTTTTGAGCAAGAAGTTATGTATCTCTAAACATTTCCTTTAAAAACAAAATTCGACACTAGCCCTCTTTTAGTTTGATTGAAGCTTCATATGACCAAGGGCTTTGTCTGAGCTCTTAGTTGACATGTGCTTATCCGGAGCTTAGGGACTTTGGGGTACGGATATTTGAGCCTCAGAGACTCTTGCTATTTCATGCCTTATCTCTCCCGAACACTGAACTGGAGAATCCTTGCACAGTACATCTTTGGAGCTTCGAGGCTCCACTACTTCTAAGCTTCGGGACTTCAGAACTTCGGGCTTCATAAGTTCTGACTACTCCACACACCGTTTCCTCTGAACGTCGAACTCACGACTTCCCAGAGAATCTCTCTAGAGCTTCGCATTTCAGAGGTTTTGCCTTCATCATACCATGTGTCCTCCGAATGCCGAACTGGCGAACACCCAGAGTCTCGCTAGCAACCACACACTAGGGGGGTGCTACATGGCCAAAATGGAGAGACAATATGTGGCACAATCCGATGGGTGACATGTATCAAGTTCTAACTAGAACGAACGGATTTTGAAAATCATGAGACACGATGACACGTGGAAAGAATCAATGTGTCCACGTCACCCTAGGTGACCTCAACAGGCCACGTCACTCCGGTGCTTCGTGACTTCAGAACTTTGAGCTTCAGAAGATTTCACACCCACATACTTGATGTCTCCCAAATGCCAAACTTTCAAATAGTTGTCCCCCAGAGCTTTGGGACTTCGAGGCTCCGAGACTTCAGAAAAATTCTCATCTGCACACTCCTAAACTCCCAATCATCGAGATTTCAAACTCTCCATCATGTCCACATCACTCTAGGTGATGTCATCATGTCACGTCACTATGGTGCTTTGGGAATCTGAAACTTTGAGACTTCGGAGAATCCCACACCAGAGCACATCGAAAGACCTGAACGCTGAACTTTCAAACACGTGTTCCCCGGAGCTTCAAGACTTCGAAACTTCAGGCATCGGAGGTTTTTGTTGCTAAACACCAACCCACCCACGAATTTTCGGACACTGAAATTCCGAACAGTGGCTAATCTGTGGACATGTGTCTTCGATTAATGGACGGTCTGGATTAGTTCTGGACTTCAGAACTTTGGATAAAACTCCACTCCGCGCAAACCACAAACAAATTTTCCCAGACGTTGAACTATTAAACCACTTGGGTAATCCAATGGTCTGTGTTCTCCCAAATGATTTATGGTGTAGATCCACTCTGGGACATCAAAACTTTGGGGCTTTTGCCTCCTTTTTGACAAAATCTTAAAATTTGTCAAAGCAACGAAGTCTGAAGGACTTGAAGGTTAACCATCGCGCTCCTATCCCAGATCTAACGGCTGTGAAGGATCTGCCTTCTCCCAGACAGATTCGACGACCCAAATCTAAACTTTGTGGCCCCAAAACCATGGTTACTATGGTTTCTTTCCTCTGTTGGATTTCTCGAACCACTAAAATTTCTGATCTTTTAGACATAGCTAAGGCTCTCTCTCAACGCCCTCTTGGCATTCATGGACACTATGAAACACGAATTTTGTCAATTTTGACAATAATTCCTTCTAAAAAAATTTCTTCAATTTCCACTTATACGGCCCATCGAGGCTCAGTGTTGAAAATCGAGGCTCTGATACCAATTTGTGGCATTCCCATCCACCCCATGTCGGTCCATACTACTCCATAAAACAACTCTTGTTTTTTATATTAAAAAATTGTACATACCCAGCCATAGACCTGTTGGGCTATGACACATAGAAACTCTTGCGGAACACCATACATTTGTACTTAAACATACAATTACATTATGCTAATACATAGATTAATGCGGAAATAACAGTAAGCCTATACATGCAGCATATACAAACAATACTCATAAATATAAGACAAGTACAAATACACAACATGCAATTGAACACATAATTGATACTTATCATTTATAGAATACCACCAACTGCATGTAGACCTTCCACGAACCTCCTAGCCTTAGACCATGTTGTTCATCACTCTCAGCAGTGGGTCACCCCCGAGCTGGGACTAATCTCCACCTAGGTAAAGGGATTCATAGGCTAGGCTGAGACAACGGGAAGTTACATACTCAACATGAAGGATTTTTTGCTAGGATCCAACTCACACTAACAACCTACAACTTCTCATTCCCCACATGCATGTCCCACCCCAGGAAGTGTGCCCCTTCTCTGCTCAACAATCCTTTGAATGCCCCACTTCCCTTCCAAGGCTTCAACAACAGTCCAGATATGAATTCTCATAGCACTATAGTTGTAGTTGAGCTCCCTCTTAGAAATCCCTTCCCCAACAACTTCTCTCACCTGGAGAGAGTTCCTTATAGGCCTGACAACCTGCTTCTTCAATCCCACGAGACTGACAACCTGCTTCTTCAGTCCAGTTCCTAATTCAACCAGTTATAGGCTCAAGTAAAAACAACAACTGAAAATAGGTAAGGGAAACAACCATGGTCAGACATTAATTGAATTGGTAACAACAATAAATGGTTAAGGCACAGTATGGGCTCAAGCAAGGTACAGGTGTGTTGTGCTTAACAAGAAATGTACGGGATCACTACTAAAGGTGTGCCTACAGGTTCCAGGGGTGTGTGATGATGTAGAGGTCAACTCCTCATGAAATATGGCTGAGTGCCTGCATGAATGGGATATGATGGGAAACAAATTATTTTCCCCACCTATATTTGCATGCGCCATGATTGACACATGGCTCTCCCGGAGCTCATTTCTCTCCACTTGGGATTCATTCCCTCATCCATGAAACTTAGGATAAAACAATTATCCCTACCATAGTCTTTAGGTAATCAAAATATAGTATTCCCTTTGATTTAAACCCTCAAGCTTAACCGTTTTTCCTATTCTCCTATCCCCCTCCCTTTCCCTTCCTAGTGGAGCTTATTCCCCCATACTCTTTTATCATGGTCGATCTACACGCATTGATGTATTGATATTAATGATATGAGTGTTTACATATACAAAAATAGGCTCATTGGCCTTAAGCATCTAGGCTTTCCAACCTAATTATCACATAAGCCTCCTAGCTTATAATTACTTGGCTCACCAACCTATAAAACATGTTTACAATTCAGTTGGGGCGTGGCCTTTGGGTATTACATAAATCTACAACCCTAGAAAGAATGACAATTCTCCAAGCATTTACATCTCTATTTCTTTTTGCATTTCTTTTGCAAAATTTTGGCTCATTCTATCATCATTACTTTCAGATGTGATATCATCCACATAAACCACAAATATTAATAGATTTTCATTGTTTGTTTTGATGTAAGGATTGCTTTCTATAGCTCCTCTTTTGAAGGCTTTTTTTGTGGGTATTTGTCAAGTCTTGAATACCAAGCTTTGGGAGTTTGCTTTAGTCCATGGAGTGATTTCTTCAGTCTGCATACATGATCTTTGTTTCATGACAATTGAAATCCTTTTGGGTGTTCAATATATACTTCTTCTAAATTTCCATTTAGAAAGGTTCACTTGACATCCATTTGATAGACTTTGAAGTTATTGAAACACACAAATGCCAAAAACATTCTAATTGCTTCTAATCATGCACTTGGACTAAAGGTTTCTTCAAAGTCAATACCCTCAACTTGAGCATACCCTTTACAGACCAATATTACTTTATTTCTTACTATTTGTCCATCTTCATCCAATTTTTTTATGAAGACCCATTTGGTTCCAATCACATTCTTGTCTTTTGGTCCGGGGACAAGTTCCCATGTCTCATTCTTCTCATTCTACTTTAGTTCTTCTGTCATAACATTTACTCAATTCTTATCTTCATTGGCTTGTGCAAAGTTCTTGGGCTCTATTTTAGATAGCAAAGAAAAGTTCTATCTTCTTCTAGTCTGAACTCATGTATCTACATCACCAAGAATCTAATTTTTCGGATGGTGCTTTTGAATAAATATGGATGGTGTGTTTGGATATTGGCGTTCTATTTCTTCTTGTTATTTCTTCTCTTCTTCCTCTTCTCCTTCTATGTAGATTGTCCCCTCTGGATCTTCATTAGTTTATGACTTTTCCTTTTGAGATATTGCTTCATCCACTCTTACATCAATGATATCTACAACCTTGAATAGTTTGTTGTTGTAGAATTTGCAAGCCTTCCTTCCATATGCATAGTGAGGAAAAATACCTTCATCTATCATGGAATCATACTTGCCTAAATGATCTTCATTTGTCTTTATATAACACTTGCTCCTAGATACTTTGAAGTATTTGATTGTAGTTTGTCTACCTTTCCATGATTCATAAGGTGTCTTGTTGCTATTCACTCTAATTTATGCTCTATTCAAATTGTAGATTGTTGTGTGGACAACTTCTATCCAAAAGGTATCTCGTAGTTTGGCTTCATTCGACATTGTTCTAGCCATTTCTTGTATAGTTTTGTTCTTCCTTTCTACAACTCCATTTTGTTGTGGAGTCCTTCTTGCTCAAAAAATGTCTCTCAATTTCATGATTATCATAGAATTCATCATATTCATAAGAGGTAATCTCACCTCCTCTGTCTGATCTTAAGAACTTGATTTTTGAATCAATCTCATTTTCAACTAGGGCTTTGAAAAATTTAAACTTCTCAAATGCCTCAAATTTTTCTTTAATAAAAGTAACCCATGTCATTCTTAGGTAATCATCAATAAGCAACATAAAATAACTCTTACCTTTAAAAGTTTGTGTTCTTGTTGGCCCATAGAGGTCTGTGTGTATAATTTCCAATGGCTTTGATATTGAGTACTCCTTTGTTTCAAAACTAACTCTTGTCTGCTTCCCGTGTTGACATGGCTTGCAAATAGTGTCGATATAATTTGAGATCCTTGGCATATCTCTTATTACTTGTGTCTGTTAAGTTTTACTAGATTGTCAAAGTTTATATGACCCATATTTCTATGCCATAACCAACTTCCGTTTACTTGTCCCATACAACGTATTTTTCCTTTGACTTCATTGAGAACATATACATTGCTCGGGGTTCTATTTGCATTTTCCACTAATATTATTGCACTTGCTTTCCTTATCTCACATCCTTTAAAATGAAATGTGAGGTTGTAACCATGATCGCACATTTGACGGACACTTAGAAGATTGTTTTTTAACCCTTAAACATACAAGACATTATGTGTTTTAGTCTTTCCATTATCAAGACTAATAGTACCTTTTCTAACTATCCTTGCATAAGCATTATCCCCAAAGGTAACACTACCTCCTTTTTCTTCCTTTAGGGTGAGAAATTTGTTCTAATTCCTTGTCCTGTGTTTTGAACATACATTGTTAATGTACCATTGCCTTCCTTTATCTTGGGCATCCATTGCAAGTCCACATTCTTCCTTTTTTGGTTCTTCTTGCTTCATTTTCCACACCTTTGTGTATTATTCTCTATGCTTGGTAAGAACATCTTCTTCATTGTTTTGTTTAGAAGCCTTTGTTGTGTTGCTTCTACAATCATGTGCTATGTGACCATAGTTATTGCCCTTATATTGTAATCAAGTAGAGAAGCAAATGAATTGTAGTTTTCATCACCAAAACCATGAGACCATCTAGTTTTGTTGCTCACATAATCATTCTTTGAGATCTTATAAGAACCTCTATTTCTATCTCTCCAATGATCACTTATTGCATAAGGTCTACAATCTAGTGCCTTATGACCAAAATTATTGCAAGAAAAACAATAGCCAAGAAATAGATTTTGGTATCAGGTTGTGAAAGGCCTTCTTGGTGGAACAACTCTTTTGAACTCATTCTTGTTGTCCTTGTGACAAGAATCAGGTTTTTGCTGGTCATCATTTCCTTTCCCAAGAATATTAGCATAACTTTTAGGTTTTTCTTCATTTTTCTTTTCTGATGGCTTGGTGACTTTAGTGCTTGCTTCTCCCTCACGGGTCTATTGTTTTTTGACATAGCTAAGACCTGTCTTGATGAATGGTGACCTTTGGTAACTATGAATATTATCTAATATTTCAGTATTGTTTCCAAACTTCAAGCTTCTACTCAACTAATTAGTTTTTTTTCTCTAGTTCCTTTCTCAAGGAAACGATTTAAGCTTCTAGCTTCTCACAATTTTCTTCATTTTCTTTCAGCTGACTTCTCACCACTTCTTCTATCCTTTTTTCCTCTTCCAATTGAGTCTTCGGGAAGATAACTTTTTTTTTTTGTTTCATCAAGATCATAATCCTTCTTTTCGTATTTTTGCAAATTCTCTTTCTATTTTATATTCTTTCCCCTGAGTCTGTCTATTTCTTCTAAGACACTAACGAGTTTTGCTTCAAGATTCACTTCCCCATCAATGTATTCTTCTTATTAATATGATTTTTCTTTCTGATTGTCTTCATTTTCTGTATCAATAGATTATGTATCCATGGCCACGAAGAATTCTTTTTTATAACTAGCCATGTGTTCTCCCGAGATTTTTCTTCCAATAGCTAGACTATTTCCAAAGTAACATGCTCTAATACCAATTGTTGAACTCGTGTTTATACTAATAAGGGGGGGCGGNTGGAATCAATATAAGATACTTTTTACTTTAAATAAGAATTCATCAATCATTCATTAACCTTAAGACAATAAATGCATGTAAACTCAAATTACAGTACATAGAGTTTAATTTGGAAACCCTCATGGGAGAAAATAAAAAAAACCTATCTTTATAAAATTTTGTAGGCACCAACCTACTAGAGACACTAATATCTTCAGTTGAGCACCAACTCATCGAGATATTGTGTAGGAACCAACCTACTAGAGACACCAATATCTTTAGTTGAGCACCAACTCAACAAGATATTATGTAGGCACCAACTTACTAGAGACACCAATCTCCTTAGTTGAGCACCAACTCAGTAAGACCTGTATATGCAACAATCTAAGGTCTTCATACACATAGTAATTTTTAATTCACCTGCATGCTTCATACTTCATGCATTTCACAACATCATCGTACCCTTAACTTTCATGCTCCAACACCTCTCCAGAGAGAGCTTCAAATCCTAGTCAGATTTAGCCTTCATACTTTGAAGAATGACAACCCTATGGCTTTAGCTTATGAAATCAAAGCCATAATGTATGACATTAATGATATTGGAGTGAATATGGACCTCCCTCTCACATCCTTAATTAAGTCCCTCTACCCCCACATAGTCTCACTACCTTAAATCTCTACAAGCTATTGATCAAATGAAATCCATCCCATTTGACACTTTGGTGGAGAAAGTTGCAGAATGTGAGAAAGCCTTTGGAAAGAAGTGAGCCCATTCCACCACCGATATAGTGTGTCTTGATCATAAAGGGAAGAGTCAACCTCGTGATTCTTTTATAGGAGAAGGCAACAAAAGAGGACGTGGAAGAAAGAATTTCATAGGTAGGGGGTAGACACAACCAAGGTGAAACATCCAATCTTCATTGTACCATTGTGAAAATAATGGGTCGCATGAAGTGAATGATTGCAGACTCCCATAGGAGAATATAAAAGAAGACAGAAAAAATATAAAAAGAAGACAAAGGTAAAACTTCAGAACCAACGAAATGTGAAGCACCTTAATATGCTCATTACCTTGTTGTCATTGCAATATAGGAGTAACTGGAGATTTGTTTCTTGGAGAGATGAACATGTGCCACCTTCCAAATGAAATTCCAAAGAGACTTATTTGAAGACTTCAATGACAATGTAGATGGTATAGTGTATTTTGTAGATAAATCAATTCTCAAACCTTCGGGAATGGGCACCATCAGGCTCAAGTTGCATGGACTCTCAGATTTTCTTCTACATAATGTGCTCTATCTTCCTAAGTTGCAAAGTAACTTGTTGTCCCTCGTGCACATCCGACAACAAGGTCATTGTATTCATATCTTCAGTGGTGAAGTTTAAATAACGAAGGATTCTGACAACATGGTTGTCATGACTACAATGGAAGATGGAATACTGTTGAAATTGAAACGGACATCTTCCCATGCACATGGTGTTGCATATCGCTCTCACCACGGTGAAGGTACAATGTCATCTAGTAGTTTGTGGCATGGTATATTTGGTCATGTTAATTATGAGAGTGTCTGTTTTTTGAGAAATAATGGTGTTTCTAGTTTGCCTACTATTCCTAGGAACTTGAAGCAATGTGATGCTTGAATCCTTGGAAAGCATGACAGGAAACCATTTCATGATTCTACTTCCAAAGCATCTAGAAAACTTAAACTGATACATTATGATTTGTGTGGCCCTATGATTATTCCTTACGCAAATGGAAATAAATATATCATGTCCTTTATTGATGATTACACCAGGATGTGTTGGGTGTATTTGTTGAAACAAAAATCACAAGCTTTTGAAACTTTTAAAATTTGCGTGTATGGATTCAAAATGAAGCTTAGTCTCATAGTGCCTCTCTTTGCATTGATAATGGAAGATAATATGCATCTAATGAATTTGAAATCTACCTTCACTAACATGGGATCAAGCATAAAAACACAATTCCACACAATCCTCAAAAAACTGGCGTAGCCGAAGAATGAACAAGGCACTCCTAAATATGGTTCGTTCCATGATGTTTTTCAAGAATGTAAAATTGATTATTTGGGTTGATGTTGTTCTATGTGCAGTTTATGTGAAAAACAAGTTTCCAACTCATGCTCTTGAAAACAAAATTCCTTATGAGATGTGGTATAGGAACATTCCTTTAGTGAGGCATCTCAGGGTCTTTGGTTCCACCTGCTATTTGATTCCTAAGGAGCAGAGAAGCAAGCTTGAGCCAAGGAGTTGGAAGTGCATCTTCTTGGGGTACTCAAATACCACCAAGGGATGTCATCTTTACGATGAGATAAACAAGAAATTGATTATTTCCAAAGATGTAATATTTCTTGAATTCTCCAAGAAAGACAAAATTGTTGAGAGGTAGCTTTATCATATGGAAAAATTCACTCGTGTAAAGACATGTCATTAATTTGATGATGAGATTCCACATTTTGAAGGGAGGATCCCTATATTAGGTCAATCTATGGAATCCCCTTTTTCTTTTGAAGCACCATCTCCCCCTCATGAAGACATTCCAACCAATTCATCAAAACCTGAAGTTCATTTGGATGATGTGATTAAGAGGATTGAAAAGTTGAGTCTCGATGAGAATTCAACAACATCTCAATCGGTTGAGCAGCCTGGACCATCTCATAAAGGTCCACCAAAATCACTCATAAAAACACTTGAAAGCAATCTTCCTGGTGAGGTTGGAAAGACATAACTATACATTCCTCAAGACAAGATGGAGGTGATGTAAATGGCATGGATGTCTCATATGATTGTGATTTTAATTTGTCTACTAAATTTGAACCGAATTCCTTCGAAGAAGCCACTTCTCATGTTGAATGGAAAGAAGTTGTGTAGTAGGAATATGACGCTCTCATTAAGAATGGGATGTGGAAGTTGGTGGATCCTCCATTCAGAACCAAACCAATATGCTGCAAGTGGGTATTCAAGAACAACTACAACTCAGATGGCTCACTTGACAAGCACAAAGAAAGGCTTGTGACAAAAGGATTTACACTGAAAAAAGTTATTGATTATGAGGAGACTTTTGCCCCCACAACAAAATGGGCTACCATCTGTGCTTTAGTTTCCATGGAAACACATAATGGATGGAAAATTCATCAAATTGATGTGAAGATTGATTTCTTGAATGGAGACTTGAAAGAGAAGGATTTCATGTTTTAGCCAAAAGGCTTTGATGTGAAGGGACAAGAAAAAAAAGTGTCCAAGCTCATCAAATCCTTACATGACTCAAAACAAGTACCGTGAGCCTGGTATGAAAATTTAATCGAGCATCTTCTGAAATTGAATTCCAAGCACTACAATCTTGATGATGCAACTCTATTTGTCAAGAAAGTTGGCAAAATTATTTTATATCTTGTAGTATATGTAGATGGTCTCTTGATAATGGGGAACAATGAAAGATTTATTGCATCCTGTCACACACCCACTACGACAATTAAGATTTTTCGCCTTTTTTTTTTCTCCTTTTTCTCGAGGGACAAAATCCCCGAAATTCTATGGGGCCTAGCACATACCCTCCCTTCCCTTATGCTCCCCCATGTGATCGTTGGCTATGACCACAGGCCTTACCAAAAAGGTGCTTCTGGCATTCACGATTAGGGGAATCGCAATGCAAGCGTTCCTCCTTTACCTTTAAAATCCCCGGAACCCGAAAGCTCGGTATCATCCAGATCTATGGTCCAGATCGTCATCTTGATCAATGGCCAAAATTAAATCCCGACACTCTACCTTTCGGGATTTCTGGCGAGGTCTTCACTCCTATTCCTTTGTTGTCCAGAAGCCCGGTGGCCTTAGATCTTCGCCTCGTGTCCCTACAAATGAGCAGTCCGGATTCTTTCGAGACTCCTCCCTACCACAAGACCCTGTCCGGTGACCTAGGACTCATTCACAGAGTGCATCGGGGTTTCGCATACCGGGATTTCGTGACTGGAAAAGACAAGGGGTCTTTCCCTTGGGTTTCTCGGGTGCCGAAATGTCGAAACACCAGAACCTATTCACGCTAAACCATTTTGGGCTTTCACATATTGGGATTTCGCGACTTGTGAATACAAGGGAACTTGCCCTTGGGTTTCTCGGGTGCCGAAATGCCGAAACACCAAAACCTATTCACGCTAAACCATTTTGGGGTTTTGTATATCGGGATTTCGTGACTGGCGAATACAAGGGAACTTGCCCTTGGGTTTCCTGGGTGCCAAAACGCCGAAACACCAAAACCTATTCACGCTAAACCATTTCGGGGTTTCACATATCGGGATTTCACGACTGGCGAATACAAGGGAACTTGCCCTTGGGTTTCACGGGTGCTGAAACGCCGAAACACCAAAACCTATTCATGCTAAACCATTTTAGGGTTTCAAAAATCAGGATTTCATGACTGGTGAATACAAGGGAACTTGCCATTGGGTTTCCCGGGTGCCGAAACACTGAAACACAAAAACCTATTCACGCTAAACCATTTCGGGGTTTCAAATATCGGGATTTCACGTACCAGGATTTCGCAACTTGCAAATACGTGGGATTCATACCATTGGGTTTCCTGGGTGTCGAAACGCCGAAATACTTTTACACTACACCGCTTCGGGGTTTTACATATCGGGATTTCGCAACTTGCAAAGACGTGGGATTCATACCATTGGGTTTCCCGGGTGTCGAAATGACGAAACCCATTTACTTCGCAACAGGGGCAAGGTAAAATCGTGGATTTACTACAATGGTAGTCTTTTCAAGGGATTCACTCCGACTCTAGAATGCGAGGGAACTTTCCTGAAAAAGGTGCCTTCGGGAGGATGAACCAGGGAATAGCATGAGTCAAGTTAGATGGTTCAATCCTCAGGGGAAAGGACTCATATCCTGAACTCATACATTCTATGCATTAACCGATTTGTAGTTATATCAGTATAAGCATGCATCCATTATTTCTAATCAAAACATAAGGAAAACACTTCTATACAGAAACTATTTACGAGCGTATAAAAATGAGCATGCGATCGTGACACTCAATTCCAAATGCAAGACATAACACTTATCAAAAATTTCTGACGTGATGCGAATACTAAGAGGGGTGCTCGTTTCCACCCAACCGTAGGCTCAGTGACTCCAAATGGATTTACCACTAGCCACCCATGAGATAGACCACAATGCTTGAGGTTCCATTTTCTACTTTCGGCTCAACGGAAGTCAAGGACGGAGGTTACTCTCCTTCTCCTCTTTTCAGAACTCCCTGTGTTTTAGGAGTTTCTCCAGTTCTTCCCCGCAATCCCTGTCTCACGCATTCTCCTCTCTTCTCTCCTCCCCTTACCACACTTCCTCTCCTACCTTTTCTCTACAAGATTGCATGCGGCGCGAATTTCCCCATCCACGGTCAGGTCTGGGAGTTGTTACTGATGGGAGATTCACCCCCATCCCCTCATTAACTCTTGAGGAGCCTCCCCACCTACCAATCTGACGGGAAATCCATTTTGGGGTCAGAGAATAGCTTTGGTATTTGATCAAGTAAAACCAGTACGGTACTGGCTCGGTGGATGTTAACGCAACCATTCCAGGTCCCTTCCACCACCTCTCATTAGCCATCGTGGTCTCTTTTATCAAATCCCCCTCCCAGTAACCATGCAACACATATTTATAACATAATTTACATTCATTGACCTTTCATAAAAAGGTCCGTCAAATCAAACATTCACGTCTTTGAGTTTGCCATAGTACTTGGCCAATATAGTTATTTTTACAGACTGGGGGAAACAGGGTGTTACAATTCCCTCCCCCTTAAAGGAACATCGTCCTCGATGTTTTATCCATCAATATGACGTGTATGTACATAAGTAAACAAAATCGGATATGCATGTTTCATGGCATCTTCCATTTCCCAAGTAGCCTCATCTGGGCCAAAATGTTTCCACTGCACCTTGACCTGTGCAATGGTTCGGTTCCTGAG
>JZKD02S1607579.1:45278-55921 GCA_000966675.3 Picea glauca | reverse complement strand
TGTGTATACTTTATGTGTGACTGATGTTCCTTATTTTTACTGTCCATATACTGTGTATTGTTGATGATCACTTGAAGAAAGATTAATAAGGTTTTAAAAGGAATAAAATTGTTTAAGCTCATATACAACTGATTCACCCCCCCCTCTCAGTTGTTTTTAGTACTCCCAACATAATGTCACATAATTCCTCGCGGTTTGAGAGTTATGGCCTTACGAAGTTGGAGGACCCTTATATGTCATCTAGAAGCCCGAGAAGGTCAAAGTAGTCAAAGTGGTTTAAGAGATTTTAAAAGGTAAATAATAAAGTGAAGTGATAAGTGTATTATAATTCAAAGTGAATACAAA
The DNA here is from genome assembly GCA_000966675.3 of Picea glauca. Lineage (NCBI taxonomy): Eukaryota > Viridiplantae > Streptophyta > Pinopsida > Pinales > Pinaceae > Picea > Picea glauca. Next base: position 55,576 of record JZKD02S1607579.1, on the reverse strand, counting down.
ATAAATAAATTTAATGGAGAAATTAGAAGTGGGTTAACCCTAAAGTAAGGAAAGTGGGCCAAGTGACCTAGAATATGTTTTTAAGGAAGCCACTTGGAGAGTATAAATAAGAGGCAAGGCTCTCTCATTTTAATCACACTTGATCATATTGAATATATATACGTGTCTAAGGTAACCAAATATATCTAAGCCAAATTTCTAATGGAAGGTGAAGAAAGTAAGGCCTAAATGCAAGGAAGGATAAATTCTTTTGATGGTGCTTTCCAAGGTATGTTATTTACAGGTCATCTCACCATTTTCGCTGAATTTTTTTTTATATAATGATTCAAACAGTGAACTTTCTAAACATTGAGAAAACATACCCAAGTATCTGTGGTAAAATATTCAATTTGTGGATCGTTGTATTTTGGGAGTTACACTCTGTGGAAAATAGGGTTTGTGGCTAGTCCTTAAACTAGTAAAAAACGGGTGTTTCGTGTAAAAAGGTCATAACTTATTCATAACAAATCCAAATTAAGTGAGACCAAATGTGTTGGTTAGGGTACATACTTTAGTATTATGTGTAACAGTTTCAGATCAATTCAACGAATATTTCATGTGGGGCACGCTATACAAGTTCGCTCTCTAGACTAAGCCAGAATTCAGCACGATATGCCATTTTTGCTATAACTCCTTTTCTGAGAGGTTCCAAGTAGTGACACCTGGAGAAATTGCATAAAACACACTGAATAACATTCTGTATCAGTTTCAGATCTTTATACATTACAGGTTCAAATTTATGATTACTTCAAATTAGGGTTGTTGACTAATCCAAAACTAGGCATGTGAGACTAAAGAAAAGTTTGATGAAAATTCTAGTCTCTTGTTGTAAAAGTTAAGGAATGTTTGCAGNATGATGTTGGTACATATTGATGAGTAGTTGACACATGATTGGTACATTGTTGGATGCACTTGTTTATGTTATAGGTTGATTACATGTTGTTTGGTAGGTTGGTGCATGGTTGATGCACTTGTTTGTGGTATAGGTTGACTACAGGTTGAGATACAGGTTGATGCATGGTACAGATTTATTGGTACAGGTTTACAGTGGTATATCTCACAATGACAGTGTGACAGTGGTTCCATTATTCTACTTCTACTTTAGGGTGGCAGGATAGGGCAATGACAGTTGGTTGTAGCCACCTTCCGGTTGTAGACGAAGAACATAGGTGGTTGTATCCTCCTTCTGGTTGTAGCCAGAGAATTGGGGAGTTGGAGCTTCCCTTAGGTTGTAGCCTGAGAAACTAGGGGGTTGGAGCCTCCTTCCAATTGCAGTTGGAAAACAAAGGAAGTTGGTGCTTCCAATGAATGTAATTCTTCAAGACATATAAGAAAAAAGCATTATGTGGTTTTCTCCCGATTTGGGTTTCCACGTAAAAGACTGGTGTACTGTGTATGTGTGTGATTGCTTATTTCTTACTACTCATTATTGGATAATAATTCTACATTGTTATAACATTTGAAGAAAAATGATTATAATTATGTTATTACTGATTCACCCCCCCTCTTAGTAATCCAACGATGTAGTCTCTCGGCACTCCATATCTTCAACTTGAGGGCCTCGAGGCATGATCTCCTTAGTTATCCATAAAATGGGGATAACATGATAGTCATTTATGGATCTCGGGCAAGGGCGCCCATTATATGCATTTATCTTGGGTTTAATTGGCTTTAGGTTTGATAATTTGGCTCCACATCTATTCAACAAGACCTATTATAAGAGAATCAACATGGTGTGCAGTCATCAGTGAGCTCAATCTCATAGAAGTAGCAGCTCTCGAACGTCCAAGTTACAATCTTCAGCGTCGCGTGTAGGATAAGCCTCTCCTCCACAGCCCCCAGCCACCAACAATGAGTTTCATTGCCAGGAAGCTTCTTCTGAATGGAGTTGTCGCATAGAATGGTTTCATGCAGAGAGCTTCTCTCTGGGATTTGGTCCTATCCCTATTTTACCCCCAAGAACTCCAGCCTCCAGTTTTCCAGGTAAGGATGGTAGAAGTGGGAACACCTAGTCCTCAAGATCTTATCACTATGTGTCAAAAACAAGCTTTGTAATGGGTTCCCCGAATTGTCATCAAGCATTGGATATCCTCCAACAACTTCTCTTTGAAATCTGCAATGAGGTGGCGGATCTCAAATTTCACATGGAATTAATGGATAAAAAAATGTCCTCTTTAATGGCTACACATGGTGTACCAGTATATCAACAGCTCAAGTTGGGATTACTGGCCCAAGAGGCCATTATTCTTCATGTCCCAATTTGTCTACCTCCAACTAGTCATGTCAATTCCTCTCCGGGTGACCAGGTTCTATCGTCGACTCATTAGAAGTCTATATGCTCAGTTTTTCCAGTTTTATCTCTCTTCGAATCATAGTTACTAGTATAGTCTTGTTTTTAGTTACTATTTATCCTTTCTGTTATAAAACCTCTATACATTTGACTCTAAAGTCGATATATTTTTTACCCTACGAGGAACCTTTAGCTTTAACCTGAATTGGAGCAGGGTTAGTTTTCTATTTCGACAACCCTGTGTTCAATGGGATGTATGTGTAGCTTTTGATTTCTATAGCAGGAATAAAAACTTCTAACTTACAAAAAAAAATCTAAGATCTATGGTAATAAAATGCATAATAACAAATTTAAGAATATTGTAAGATCCGTTGTGACGAACTATTCCAGTGGAATATCTACAACAATTTACAGATCAACTTAAGATGCATGTGGAGTCTCCAATGAGGTGAATAGGATCAATTAAAATTTATGTTGGAAAAATGGAAAAAAAAAACATTGAAAAACTAAAGTAAAACCTCACCTCATTGAGGGTTCTAGTAGAGTAGTATGTTTTCTCTCATGATAATGCTATTAATGAAACTTTGTTAGCATTAGAACACTACATCAATAGTCATGTTCAATAAATAGGAGGATTTACAGAAGACCCCAATGCCCTAAGTAGTTAAAGAAACTATCAAACTTCTTGTAGTTGAATCTTGTCTGACTACTTATAAATACAATGATAATCAAATGAAAAAGGCTTTTGCTTGTTTCAATTTGTTTAAAACTTCTTTATAGAACTTTAATAAGGATAAGCCATTTTTGGAAAGCCATTTTGGAAAGAGTGATCAATGACATGCTTTTCTCTTATAAATAGATGAACGAGAGAAGGGCCAGGAACTGATAAAGCTCTTGGAATGGGGAACACAATAGAAAGACTTTGATTCTAATGTTGCAAGTGTGTGGAATTTCCTCTATCGCTATGTTGAGCATTCGAGTTATAGTAAGAAATTGTATTTACGATGTCGATTATTCTTGTGTACAAAGAATGCCTTATTGTTTCTTTTTCTCCCTTGAATGTTTGTGTAAAGCAATAAGCATAGTATTGTCATTAGTTGTTTAATTATAGGTTGTATTGCATTTTGCATCTAATTATTTATAATTTTGCTTTTATTAACTTAGTAATTTTCTTGCTTAAGATAGAAGTAGTTATATTTTTGGTGTCGTGTTTGATTTTCACATAACTCTTTCATAGCTAGCATATCTTAGGACATATTTGCACTTTGCATATAGAATAAAATTGCTTTTTCATTTTCATTTTACAATGTAAGATTTAAAATAACGTTTAAAAACTAGTGACGATTGTCAAGCCACAATCTAGATCGGTTCATTATTCCAAATAACACAAGGTCTAATTGTGACTTCTCATTGTGGATAACCCCTGCTATTGAAGACGACATTTCACCTTGTCAACACTTCGAAAAGTGGGTGGTGAGAAGTAAGAGTGGTGATTAATGCCAATGTTCCTCTTCAAATTTGTTTTTATTTTGATTCCATCAATACTTATGGGTGTGGGATAAGGGGTACTCAAATTGCCCCTCTTCTAGACATCCTCTTGGAAAAAAATTCACCTCAAATCCTACCATAAAGATAGAAACCCTAAAACATTTCCCATCTTAGCAACTTTACATTGGAATATAAGAAAAAGAAAAAGTCTCTAAATTGATCATGAACAATACAACTACAATTCGAACATTGAATCACATCAATTCAAAAATTTATAGTTCACATTCCAAGCAAGGGTCAAAATTGAGCTTGTCATAACCCGTCAAAATCCTTCTAACCCGTCCTAGAAGTAGGACTAAAAATATACCTGTAAAAAAAATTATTTTCTTTTTTGCTAGTTTTAAGGAATTGTAAACTTTGAAATTTCATACGAATGGTGGAAGTATGAACTGTGATTCATGGTCAGAAATCACTACTCACCAGTGGGTTCACACGATGCAATTAATATTAAATCAAATCGATTACAGTCCGAGCCCTGGAGATTAATGTATCCGATAATTGTCACTTATGTGTAACTGCATGTAAGTTGGAGAGTAATCATTATAGGCTGCAACATGGAGATTCATATCCGTCAGTGGTCATTGTTATCGCACGATTTGTACTTGTCCAAACCCAAGACATGTAACTCAAATTGGTGTAACTACGTGATAGCCCACCACTATCACCTTAGTAGTAAATTCCCACATTTTAGGGATGGATGAGGTCCAGCCCAGGTGAGGCATCCCCGATAACCTCAAGGAATCTGATAGTAAGGATATGGTCAAGCTCATAGCGCCCTCTCACACGTTACCTAAGTCAAAGGGTCTATGTTTGTGAAATCGAGGCAAAGGAAAAGTTTTGTGTACCTGCCTAGATCAAGAACAATATAGCATGTATATATAGAACAATTTCCAAGTACCAATAAGATAGTAAAACCTCAGAAGATAGTGACAATGAAAAAATGTACCAGTTGATATAAAATTGCAGCAATATAAAGGTTTACAACAACAATTAGGAATTTGTAAAAGGCACAATAAATTTAGGTCATAATTGCAAGATAAGATAGTGAAAACTTAACATTTATTCAAGGGATCAAATAACACTTGTCAGAAACAATTCATGAGTAGTTTAGGCTAGTATTAAGTTTGTGTATGCAACAAAATGAAGCAAATTAAGATGGCTATAGTAGTGTTTTGCAACAACAATAATACAATTAGTGAATTGGGCTAAGCTAGGGTTAGGAAAAGTTAGTAAAAGTCTTAGAGAATAGAGTATGAGAGTTGTTTGATCAATTCCTTCACAAGAAAGCAAATGAAGCTAGTGCCTTTTGGGCTTATGGAGTCAATTACAACAACAATATAACTTAGAAAAATAAATGATGATAGTAATTTCCTAAGGATGATGAGATGAAGTTGAGGAGTTAGCACTTTAGGGCCTCAAACTTCAAGTCTCAAAAGATGAATTTTCTAGAGAGCAATATCTTTTGGGCATTCTTCTTCTTTCCTTGGACTCTTTGAAATATATAGCAACAATTTTTTAGAGGAATAATTCTAAAGTGTTGGCACTTAGTGATTTAGAATCCTACTTTAGACACAATTCTCTTGACAATTTAACAACTGAAAAGATCTAGAGAGAGGAAGAAACACCTTATGTTATTCTCCTAGGGTTTTAAGCAAGCAATTTCATAATCTTCAACATGAACAAGTAAAATTTACCATAAGCATTCAAAGCATGACTGAGAATTGCAGATTTTAGTTACTTCACCGAGAATAATCAAGCACAAACCCTGGTTGCAGATGTTTCCACCAAGAACAAGCCAAGAGACATCCAAAAATAGCTCTCCAAGAGATAGCGCATGAGTAAAATAGTCCAAGTATGCCAAAGAGGGCGGAAATTTCAGACTTGTCCTCTTGTGTGAGGAAGAGTTATGTGAAAATGAATTGCCAAGGGGTGTATTTATATCACCTCTTTTGCCTAAAATGTCAACTTAAAAATATAAAGAGGGTCAACCTCAAAATTTTCCCTTATAATTATAAATTTAAAAATTTACATCAAAATATCCCTTAAAAGGCTAATGCCATGCCCGTCTAGGGCGACATTGAGATCCTAATGTGGAACGTTGTGTTGGAAAAGTGCAACGTTTGGCCTCCAAAGGCTATAGATCATGCCCACACGTGCCATGTGTCCATCAAGCCCTCCTCCATCAAAGCATCAAGCCCTAGGTGACGTTGTGGAATAAATAGATTGTGTCTAAGCCTTCAAAGGCTAACGTCCAAGTGGGAGGAGGTGGGAGCTCATATCCTAGCCATGCTAGAGTGCCTCCTAAGGAAAAAACCTCCTTCTTCAATGTGAAAATGATGATCACGAGCATGCCCCAAACGTGGGGTTTCTGGATCCATCCTTGGGCTCCAAAGCCCCCATGAATATCCGAACAAAGTGATCTCCTTATCTATACCTATCCACTAGCAAGGTCCTGCAAATACAAACAGATGCACCCTCCAAGGGTCCATAAATCACAAGAACCATGCCAAGTAAGGCACATTTAATATTGGAACCACCTAAACATGTGCATCAAACCCCCCTTTTCAAACTAAACAAATGCTCAGAGACCTTATACAAATTTTTTAAATTTAGGTATGGGAGGAGTGTTAAGGCATCCTACTAGGTTAGTCAATCCCCAAGTCAAAGGTGTTTCCCAACGGAAAACTATCTAGGCCACGTGTGAGTATGAGGTGGAGTGGGATAAGACTTATGGGCATGGGGTTCATGACATACAAGGGTTCATATTGTCTTATTTATGTGTGCCTTTGTAGAGGGTGTATTGCCCTTCGTTCGCGATGCAACATTTTTCCAGGCCCATTTATTTGGTGTTACTTGATTAAAGTCCAAAACCATTGGGTACTATAAGACATTGAAAGAAAAAAGTATCGCAATGTCACTAGAAGCTTAGGTACAGTGAGTGTTGTATGCATGGAAAGAAAAAGACACTGCATAAATGCACCTCCTCGATAAGTATAATGTGAATTTTCTTTTGCAAGTCTTTCAATTTTTTAAGAGAGACATTTTATTGTTCTTGAGTCCTGTTGAGTGAGCATCTAGAAGGTTCATGATTGAATTTTATCTTTTTCCAACTACATTCCCCTCTAGGCCTTCATCCCTTTCTCCCCATGAAATGAGGTACAATCCCTTCTTGGGTTAGTGCACCCGAAAACCAAAAGACGAGGAGACGAAATGGGAGAAGTGTGGAGAGTGATAATTATGATCAGGAATAGTACGATGACTCTTCAAGGAACCCCCAATCGCACCCCATTCCGAAGGGTGACCAACTTGCTAGGATGCAATGACACCCACCAAGGTTAAATAAGGAAAATGTATATTTTCCAAGCAAATGTTCTGTAATCAAGAAATGATTATTTGAAACATATTCAAATGATTCAATTATTAAAGTGACACTTACCATGAAACTAGACTTATTACCTCATGAAACAAGACTCGTTGTCCTTTGGGGCCAGGCTCGTGTGATGGATGTTGCACTGCTGCTGGTGATGACCGGCGGTGCAAATCTAGATAGGAGGGGCCTTGCGGGGCTTTGCTAGTTAATCTCGCTCTCAACACTCCATGTTTGGTACATGTGGGTCTCAAGACATGATATCCTTAGTTAACCCTGGCCTAAGGGGGTAACATCAGGCTCCTACTTGGGGACATGTGCTCACCATAGAGCGCATGAGAACCTCAACATCTCTGGTATGACTTGTGCCTACACACTTAAGAAAAATCATCTGAGCATCGAGAGTGGTGCTATCACCCCTTATTCTTATGAAAATTATCTAAATCCAAAGCAAATGTTGAAAATAAAATTTTCCAATATCTTTATTTAACATATCAATATTACCATGTAAAACATACGAATATGACATAGGAATGATGCAAGATGCAAGAAGAAAGTATGTAAATCATAAGTATGTATGCAAATCAGGCCAAACTAAATGTAGATTAAACTACCTTGATATGCAATAAGCAACATATATACAATAAAATGCAAGATTCAAATGCCTACCCTAACCTAGCTACACTAATCTATGTTTTCCTCAATGTTAGGTGTAATCATATAGCTAGTAAATCCATTCTAACATTGTATTACAACACCTACCCCTGTGCTTCATTGTAAACCATAACAACTATAAGTCGATCACAAAAATAACATGAGTTAGAGCATGCATCATATCATAAGTAATCATAAAATATAATTCATGGAGGTGGGAGGGAGGGACAAAATCATGCAAAGGAGTAACACCACAACCCTTCCCTATACATCCTAATACAAGGTTGAGAAAATTAGATGAAGGCAGATCCTCATCCCCAGCTACAAGGTTATCACCAGAAGGTTGAGAAGAATGGATGAGAAGGAACCTATGAAAATTTCTACGATTATCAATGGGAAAAGGGGGCACGAGGTAAGCGATGAAACTAGGATAAAAAAAAATGCTCCCAACCAAAGGTTTGTTGATATTGTGTGTGAAACTGAAAAACTTACAATAGGCCAAAGGTTGAAAATAACATTGTGTGATAGGAAGTTAACAATCATGAAAGCAACCACCAACCATATCTATTACAGATTGGAAAGATGAAAGCATAGGAGGTTGGAAATTATTGTCAATGAAATCTTGCTCTAGGGAAACCATGTCATCACCGTCGTCAAAATTAGAGCACAATGATGGTTGAAAATTATCTTTGTAGAATAAATCCAAGTGCTCAAAAGAATAAGTACCAAACTCCTCAGGGCATGACCAAAAATGATCATGAGAATGCTACAAAAGGTCACCCATAGGTGGTTGGAACAAATTCGTAATCATGTCATAACCTTGTTTCCACACATCTGAATTAGTAGCAATCTCATGTGGTTGTGGTAAAGGCAACGATTGGAAATGACCTTCAATGTCATAAATGGGATATCCATCGTGGCTAACCACATCCCATTCATGTCTCCCAATATATATAAACTCATCAATGTTATCAATCACATCATCACCTTCATTATAGCATGAAGGCTCTAGTACATCCAAGGGTTCCTCTATTTCTTCACCTTTTGAATCATAGAACAAACCATCATCAAAAACCTGAAAAAGGAAAATGACTAATCAAAATCTCTTCTTCTTGTGCAAGAGGAATGGAAGCTTGGATGGTTTCATCAAATGGAGGAGCAAACACCATCACTTCATCCTCATGACTCGCCCTTTCAGGCTCTTGTTCTTCAATCATGTCTTTGTTGTCTTTAGTAGAGTCATGGGATAATTCTTGCTCCTCTCTAAGTGGCTGGTAACCTTCTTCATAAATCTCTTCCTCTGGCTCTTCCTTTGGAAATGCACAATCTTCAAGGCCTTCGTCCAAGGCATGCTCGGGATTTGAAGGATGTTGGTTAAAAAATTCTCCATTCCCAACACGTTCCTTGTTGTGAGCTTCCCTAAGTTCTTCTACAATCTCAGTGGTGAATCCTTCGTCATCTAAGACTGTTGTGAGATCTTGAAGGACATCTTCATACATTTGGTAATCTAAGAGCCAATACTCAATAAATATACTAACGAGGTCTATGAGAGAAGATATGCCCTTTGGCTTACAATAATCCCTGATCCAATCTCGTGCTTTCAGGGGAGAACAATATATGAATAATGTTATTTGTACATCTTCCTGATGTGATCCTACTTAATGTGGATACTCAAGAAACCTTGAAATATGAAAGGTGGGAGAACCTCCCTCGAATTACGAATAGTCGTCCAACCATATTTTATCAATTTTGAACTCATTTGGATACCCATGAATATTCTCACAATAAATGGAAGGAAATATTTCATGGAGATCTATAATTACATTGCTTGGAGAATAGCTCAAAAAGTATCAGTGGAGTTGCCAGATGATCCTTCTAAGATCATCAAAGGAAGTGAGGGAATCACCCTCAGTGGAGTCACCAGGTAAGCTGGTAGGATAAGCGCTTCGGGAAAAAGCTTACCAAAATATGTGTTGTTGAGGAAAACTGACTTGATTCTCCTTAGCAACGACGCCACAATGTTATCGCAATTTGCACTTGTCCAAGCCCAAGACAAGTAAATCAAATTGGTGTAACTACGAGATAACCAACCATTGTCACCTTAGTAGGAAATCCCCACGTTTTAGGGATGCATGAGGTCCAACCCATGGGAGACATCCTCGGTAACCTCAAGGGATATGATAGTAAGGATATGGGCAAGCTCAGAGCGCCCTCTCATAGGTTACCTAAGCCAAATGGTCTATGTCTATGAAATTGAGGCAAAGGAAAAGTTTTTTATAATATTCCATATATAAAAAGTATGCATAACATAAATAAATAGCTAGAAATGGCAGATGAACAACAATATAACCAGAACAACACCACAATAATACCAAAATGATACTAGAATAACACCAGAAA
>JZKD02S1607568.1:118831-137101 GCA_000966675.3 Picea glauca | reverse complement strand
TAAAAACAACTAAGGAAATAAAACTAAAATGCATAAGAAACTTTGAACCAAAATCAATCAACCAAATGACCGAGATTATGCCACCAATGGATAACTATATTAGTTGGAAAACACCGTAGAGAAAGGAGGAATTATGGATCCCCTCTTCCTCCTAAGGAGGGATATTGTGTCCCATATTTCAGAGATCTTCTTACAATGATAAACAAGAAAGAAAATGGTGAAGAAATCCAAGCCTATTCCCTCAAGAGGTGAGTGAAATAGCTTATTGGAATGTTGCTAGAATGCTCTAAGAAGAAAATAGGTTTCTTGAGGGAGGATTGAGGCAGCATAAGAATACTATGAGATTCTTAAATTCTTAGTGCACCCATGGCCTCCATTTATAGCATGTATTTGAGGCAATATCCAACTGGTTCTTAGTGTGAATAAGGGGCCCTTTAGGGCACCCTTAGGTCTTTGACTAACCCACCTTTCGGATTCAGCTCGGATTTGAGGGTCAAATCAAGTTGGGAGCTGGTCCATAAGTGGTTGAGGGGCTGACAAGAACCATAAATGCATCATTCATAGGAGTGCGCAAATTTTCTTGTACACAGTCGCGCATATGGTGCATGTGCACTCTATGCGATTTTTTGGCCCGTGCACTGTGTGCGTGCTCGCTTTAGTGATTCAATGCATGTCAATTTTTTTTCAGTTGTATATTTTTTGCCTCTTGGAAATGCATTTTTGGTGCTATAGGTGAACTAATAGGTGTTTGGCAGTGTTGTATTTCTATAACCATTTTCACACAATGCTGCGGTCAAAATTTCAGTGACAACAGATGCCCCCTGATGTGTGAGGTTAGGAGCATATGTATAGCCGAAATAAATCAATGTTTCTTCTATTGAGAGTACAATTCTAATGAAGAGTGTTGATAAGAACTGGAAGAGTGATCCCATCAGAGGGAGAGGGGAAACCGTGAGACCCGAATATGTCTCTAGGTAAAGAAAAGAAAATCTGTATACAAATGAGGCGGGCATGCCCCATGCTCGTGTTATGTAACTCAAAAATGTAAGATATTAATTGAATTTGTATGATGATGTAGATAACTGTAGCACCCTCCAGGGAAGTTTGATAACAGAAAATGACAATTATGATGGTGAACATACTTTGAAAAGAGGCAAGGATGCTTGTTAGAAGTGTCGATGACTCATAGGCATTGATGACCTACCAAATTTAGAGTCTTCGGCTAGTATAAAACAAGTTCAATAGTCACAGAGTAAGACCCACCGTAACATGATATTTTGTTGAAGTCAAAGTTTATGGGGGTCAATGACATCAGAGAGAAATGATGGTTCTCTCTATGTCGTCCAAGACTCCTCATTGTAAAGGTAATGAGAGTCATGACATTGTTTCCCTTATGGAGACTATGATGATGTCGATAGAAAGGGAGACGCGACTCCAAGAAGAAAAGGGCTTCATGAAATCCACTAGATAAGATCATGAACTGATAGGGAACATGAACGAAGTCAATATGTGGTGAGACTCAAGAATTCCCTTGGTTGGGGGTAGGTTGGAAGGATGAGTAGCAACAACTGCAAAACTATATCTAGCATCAGGGGCATGACTAGACATGGGTTTAAATTGTGCCAAAGGCATGACAAAGTAGAAAAAATCAGAGATCATGGGTACATGGACTGTGGGATACTCAGGGTTTATGGACGATGTCAACATGAGTAGAGGATAGTGAATTCCCCAACCAAGGGAGAAATGGGTTTCTTTTCCAGGAAAAGAAGGTCATCAAGGGTGACGAAAAAAAGCTAAGTAAATGCTGAAAACAAAGGATTTTTACAATTACCAAATAAATAAATAATAATTGGGGATGAGTGTATAGATACAGAAATGGGTGCCCCAGTGCAAGATGGCTTGGCCTGTGAGGGTGCAATTTGCATGGAGAATTGGTGGAGGGTGGGGGCCCCGTTGGTGGGTTTCTGTATGAGGTAAATGAATGGAAGGAAATTTACATATGGGAAAACTGATGGTGGATGAAATGGAAGGTTGATGATATTGTAGACGCACAATAAAAATAGAACCATGAAGAGGTAACCTGGGAGTCCATTGGGAAAGCTAGAAAAATGATGAGAAGGAGTATGTGGATAATTCTTGGAAATGCGTAAGAATATCAAGACTCCCATCCATAGGGGGTGAAAGAAGCATGAGTGTCAAAGGTCCAAGGGAGACTATGAATGGGAGAAATCATGTGGGGGAGAGTGCTCTAGGGTGATAGGACTGAAATGCAGTGGAGGTGACAGTACTGCAGAGCTGGATGTAGGGACCCTAAAGAAAAATGTCAGAGGGTGTGACTGGGAGATGCAATTGAGATTTAGAGGGACTGATTACATTCCCATGTCGATCATATACCTAAAGGGGCTAGGATGTTGTGTTATGACCAAGTACCAACACACATGAAAACTAAATACCTGATGTGAACAATATATAAAGATAAAGAACATATAACGTTTATTTGATAATTTTGAACATGAGCATGCGTACCTGGATGCGATATGAGAAAAATGCTCATGGTGACCTAGGGAATGTGACTGTGTAGGCGATGGGACCTTGATCCCAAGGCTGAAGATGGATCGTAAAATAGAGACTCCGAGCTCCTGTAACTGAGTGTGGAAGTTTGGAAAAAGGGACTATATATGGTTGTGGGGCCCACAATTCCACCTTATTTGTACCCACTACTATAGTGAATTGATGAGAGTATTTGGAAGAGTTCTGATACTACGGGAGTTTGAGTTGGTCGATCCAAGATTTGCGAGAGTCAATTTAGTGGTTCTACCCTCCTGCATTGTAGCTAGTTTCTATTTTTTGGATAGGGGTCGTATGGAGGGTTGTACTAGGGTATTTGTAGGGGTGGGCCCACTAATGTGTTGGAGAAGGAAGGATACCCACGTTGAGATGCACATGTATAATTCCCTCTCCTAGGCATGATGTGCAGTTGTAATAAATACAATCATGCATGAGGGTGTGTGTATGGTAAAAATAGGTGTGCATGTGATGCACCACTGTTTGAATTACAACTGCGTATTGTGCGCAACTGTTTCTTAGATAGTTGTGCATTAGTGCACAACTGTGTAGATAACAGGTGTGCATGAGTGTGCACCTATGGGTGTGACAAATGCACATTGATGCACATCTGTTTCTCCTACAAATGTGCATTGATGCACATATGTGCGAAGAAAAGGCACACATATATGCACGCTTTTGGGGGTGACAACTGCGCACTTGAGGCAAAGCTAACGATTTTTTTTTAAAATTGAATTTTTTGAATATTTTTATAAATGATGATTGTTGACCAAGTCTTTCTGTGTGAATGCAGGGGATCAGTTCATCATGTTAGTCCACTGGAGGGAGCGAGAATGGGAGCTCCACCAAGAGGTGGTGAGAGAGGAGGTAGGTGTTTGGAGGAGCTTGGCAGCCTATGATCTGCTCAAGTTATTCGATTTTCCATTGATACAAACGCAGAAGTACCTGCTCCAGTACTTGATATCGATGTGGAGAATTGATATATAGTGCTTCATTGTGCAGGGGAAGCAACTGACATTCTCAGTTATTGAGGATGTGTATTTTCTGACGAGGCCCCCCTTTCAGGGAATGGCCTTGTCTGTTGACCCCTAGCTTCTAGGGGATGTGCGATTGATAGACTTGGAATGGGATTATTGTTCAGGGCTGAACATCATTTTAGGTTCATTCATCTGTATGGATGCTATGGATGCAATTTTACATCAGTGCATCATAGCTATGATTGTGAGTATCTATGGATCCTTATCTACTCAGCGGATTAGTGGGGGAAAAATGAGGATTTTACAGAGTGTCTTAGATGGGGAATTGTTCGCCTGGGGCTTGATGCTACATGCCAAGATGATAGGGAAGCTACAATAGTGTTGGACCACCGACTCCGATGAGTTTGCGTTTGTATCTATCCTGGTGGCATGGTTTCTAGAGAGGGTGCCCATTTTGCACCCTAGGTTTTTGCTACCACCTGTAGGGGCACATGAGCCACGCTTGATGCAGTGGGCTCAACTTTTGGTACAACACGAAGGGGGAGAGGGTGGCCACTATTTTACGGCCATGTTGGCATGTGTGTGGTGCCACTTACCACAGATCATACTATGATTCCCATATGGTGGGATGGACTATCGACATTATTCATACATGGCGTTGCCTTCTGGCGAGGTTTGGGACCAGAGAGGTATGTTTGTTCATTTAATTTTTTTGATTTTGATAGCATAGCATATGTTTATATGAATATGGATACTGACTCTACCTTTGTTTTTGTAGTTGTAGATGTCGGGCCATGAGGCCGAGAGGTGGAGATGGTTGGGGTATCGGCATGCCAGTTGCCAGTGAGATTGTCACTGGTGCGAGAGTGACTCCAAAGGGATGAGTTTGGTGCAAGGCCAGCAGACAAGGCGAGGGTCGGCCAGAGATGTCGGTTTGATGATTTGGGTGCAGGGCCATCATGGGCTCTACAGGTAGAGGTTGGCGGGGGGATATATGATCTCCAATGTCGATTAGAGGTGGTATTGTAGGGTGTGTCGGAGGGCATGTAGTCCCACATTCAGAATGAGAGAGTCCTGGAGCAGTGTGTTGGTGGTCCTGTAGAGTTGTGAACCCTGATCTGTAGAGCAGTTGTAGCGGGGGAAACGATGACTGGGTGAATACCCCCAAGACTGGGAGGACCCCTAGGTAGTGGGGCACATCGTGCTGACAAAGGACCTGGTGGGGGATCTCTGGGGGCACCATGAGTGCTAGTTATGTACTTTTTGTATTTATATAGGCCTGCGAGCCCATTTTGTACAGGGTAGTTTGACACTCTTTTTTGTATAGGGTAGGGGGTACAGATTTTGTACCTATAGGGGTGAGGGGGATCACTGGCATATAGACGATGTATGAATTGTACTTTTTTGTAAACATGTATGACACTTTGAATGATATATATATGGATATACATATTTTGGATCTATCTGATGTTTACATGTGTGAATTTGTGTGATGTTTTTATGATGTCTAATCTATATGGTGTGATCGATGTTTGATGTTTTTATGTATATGTAATGATGTATTCATGTGATAAATGAAAATATAATGCTAGGTTAGCCATGTTATCTACTATTTGATTAAATTGTAGTGGAATATGTGTAAATGTAATTGAATCAAAGTTTTGAGATAATAGTCTAACTTGTAGGTATTTGCGAAAGAGGCAAGGATCGAAGACACGGTATACATTATTTAGCTACAGGATGACAAGATGGGAATCTAATAAGAAACTAAGGTGATGAATGTGGTAGTGACTGGCCTCAGTGAGAAGACCAATGATGACGAAATATTTTTCTTGGTTTTTGGTTGCTGAACCCAAACATATGCTGCTGGATTGGAGAAATTCATGTGAGGGGGTATAGAGGGCCCAAGTGGTCAAAGAGAGATTTTGTGTCCAGTGGATAGATCCGTCAGTGTAACCAATGTGGTAGGACGATGGAGGATGCATATGTCAATAGCACGGATGGTAGATCATACATGAGGAGTGGAGGGAACAAAAGAAGACTAAAAACTCTACAAATGCATACGAAGAAAAATCCTAGTGTAGAATGACTATGCTCAAGCGTAAAACTTCTTCAAGTACAACCTGTTGACGGGTTCTTTGAGAGGATAGCCTTCTAGAGAGGCCATTATGTATGTGAATTTAGTGCGACAATGTTGGAAGATGTAGGTTACATTCCATAATGACTCAAATTTACGATCACCAAGAGTATCGTGAGCGATATCGTAGTCTAGGACTAGATATCCTTCGTTAAATGAGTGAAGGTTGACATGGCGGTCAAAGGTGGCCTTTGACCATTTTTTGGTTTCCTTATTATTTAATAAGGAAGACCAACGATCTTCATCCAATGACTCTAAGTTCAACAAGAACTGCTCCATTGGAGCAGTGTCAGGTAATAGCTCAATGGTGGTGTGTAATGTGGGAATTTTGCACTCAATGGGGAGGGTGGCATCGATCCCATGGATGAGATGAAACGGTGTAAAACTGGTAGCAATTTTGACTGTCGTGCAATAAGCCCATAAATATGAAAAAAACATATGATTCCAGTTGGTCTTATGTTTGTTGACAGTGCGTTGCAACATGGTTTTGAGGACTTTGTTAATAGCCTCAACCTGTTTATTGGACTGAGGGTATTATGGGGAGGAAAAGTCATGGGATAATATTAACGTTGAGGATATTTCAACGAAGACCTCATTCTCAAAGTGTTTACCATGATCAGAGACTAACTGTAGTGGAACTCCGAAATGGGTAATGACGTGGTTGAAGAAAAAATGTGTTGATGTGTCAGCGGTGTTGTTGAAGGTAGACATGGCTTCAACCCATTTGGTAAATTAATCAATGACCATGATGATGTAATTATGTCCATTACAAGATGGAGGGTTGCAAGTCATGAATTCTATGCCCCATTTGCAGAAGGGGCCGACGGTGATGACTGGATGTAGAAGAGAAAGTGGTGCTCATGCTTTGTTTGCATAAATATGGCATTTGTCGCATCGCTTGATAGCGTGGATTCAGTCATGAAACAATGTGGGCCATAAGTAGTCTGTGCGAATGATTTTTTTGGCAGTGTACATACCTGAGAGGTGGCCACCGAAAGAACCACTATGGAAATCGTTCAAGACTCTGTCTACTTCGTTGATGGTTAAACATCAACGAATTATGGTGTCGACCCCACGTTGGTACAAAATATCACCGATAAGGAGGTACCGAGGGTCCTGATGGAGAATGTGTCGATGATCATCTTGATAAATATGAGACCCAAACTTTTGTGTCTGAAGGTAGACGAGAATTTCACCATACCAAGGGTCATTTCAAGGGATGTAGAAGAGGTTTTCATCGGGAAAATCCATATTGACGGGTGAATCTTTAGCATCCGAGGGAAACACCATGATGAGTTTGGAAAGAACAAGTGCTTTCTTTCTTTTGGGAGTTGAGAACTCTAGGTAGTATTCCTGAAGGATGACGATCCATCGAGCAAATTTTCCTTAATTTGTGGTTGAATAAGCAAGTATTGCATGGGGTTGGAATCTTCCATGACTTTGGTAGTGCGAAGCAAGATATAATGACGCAATTTCTATACTGCAAGGACAAGTGCGAGGGAGAGTTTCTCCTCATGATTTTATTTCAGGGGTGGTCCTAAAATATTTTTACTGATGTAGTAAATAACATGCTCATGACCATCATCCCCTAGTTGAACGAGAACTCCTGCTACTGAGACGGATGAGGCCAACAAGTAGAGGATATAATCATGATCATAGTCGGGAGGAATAATCAAAGGGGCATTGGATAGCGTCACTTTTAAATCATAAAAATTGGTTTGGGAATGTTCATCCCATCGGGATGGGATATCATGACGCAGTAAGTAAAGGAAACCATGCACGTGAGTGGCGTAATCTGGGACAAAGCATCATAAAAAGTTGGCTTTGCCTTGTAGGCTCTACAGTTTGCACAAATTCCTAGGTGGTGTAATTTATGTGATATCTTGGACCTTGAGGGGTTCCACAGTGATGTCATTTTGGGAGACGATGAACCCAATAAGGCGTTCAACAGTGATGTAAAATACACACTTGAGGGGGTTC
The DNA here is from genome assembly GCA_000966675.3 of Picea glauca. NCBI lineage: Eukaryota > Viridiplantae > Streptophyta > Pinopsida > Pinales > Pinaceae > Picea > Picea glauca. Next base: position 129,442 of record JZKD02S1607568.1, on the reverse strand, counting down.
AAGCAGATATTGTACTGGTGAAATCATTGAAAGACGACTCATAAGTCATCTAAATGTTGAGTTCTTTTCTTGGATCGAGCAGTGAGGTCGTCTAAGTAAGCGAGAATGATGCGAGAAAGATCATGTAAAACATAATTCATGGCCCATTGGAACAGGGCACCTGCATTTTTTAGTCCAAAAGGCATGATACGATAAGCCAAAGTACCCCATGCGGTGGTAAATGTGGTTTTGTATTGATCTACTGGATGGATTTGGATTTGATTGTAACTGGAGAACCCATCCATGAAGGACAAGGCCTTGTGGCCGGCATAGTCATTGATAATTTGGTTGATGAAAGGGATTGGGAAGTTGTCTTTGGGACAAACATGGTTGAGATTGCAAAATTCGATGCAAACGTGAATAGTGCCCTATTTTTGTTTAACAGGGATGGGGTTGGAGACCCATGATGCATACACAATGGGGTATATGAACCCTGTAGTGTGTAATTTGTCAATTTCGGATTTGATAAATGTGACTTTGGATGGGTGAAGTGGGCGTTGCTTTTGACATACTAGAGTGATATTTGGCCATGTGTCGATGCGATGTTCGACGATAGAAGGATCGAGGTCGGACATCTCTATATATGACCAGAAAAAAATATTTCGATATTCCTAAAAGAGAGGTTTGTNAAATCATTGAAAGACGACTCATAAGTCATCTAAATGTTGAGTTCTTTTCTTGGATCGAGCAGTGAGGTCGTCTAAGTAAGCGAGAATGATGCGAGAAAGATCATGTAAAACATAAGTCATGGCCTGTTGGAACACGACACCTGCATTTTTTAGTCCAAAAGGCATGATACGATAAGCCAAAGTACCCCATGCGGTGGTAAATGCGGTTTTGTATTGATCTACTGGATGGATTTGGATTTGATTGTAACTGGAGAACCCATCCATGAAGGACAAGGCCTTGTGGCCGACATAGTCATTGATAATTTGGTTGATGAAAGGGGTTGGGAAGTTGTCTTTGGGAAAAACATGGTTGAGATTGCGAAATTCGATGCAAACATGAATAGTGCCCTATTTTTGTTTAACAGGGATGGGGTTGGAGACCCATGATGTATACACAATGGGGTATATGAACCCTGTAGTGTGTAATTTGTCAATTTCGGATTTGATAAACGTGACTTTGGATGGGTGAAGTGGGTGTTGCTTTTGACATACTGGAGTGATATTTGGCCATGTGTAGATGCGATGTTCGACGATAGAAGGATCGAGGTCGGGCATCTCTATATATGACCAGAAAAAAATATTTTGATATTCCTAAAAGAGAGATTTCTAAGTTGTGATTTCCTTAGGGGAGCATGCGACACCAATGGTGATTTCTTCTATGATTCATGGTTTGATGGAAATGTCAATTTTGATAGTGGGGGGAATATTGGCCATGTTCCCTTCTTCAAAAGCATCGAGGGTAGGGATAGGGTTATTGAACCAATATATATGCCCTGATGGAATAAAATCCTTGGTCTCAATTGCACATATGGAGGTTTGAATAGGAAGGTCAAATGCTTCATGTGAGAGAAACAATGCTCTATGATGGAACGCATTCCATGGGAAATCGGGGGTAGTGAGTTCCTCCAGGATATCTTCATCAAAATGGAAAATGAGAGAATATAGGGGATCTAGGGAGGTAACATTGGTGATTTTCACCATGAGATTGTCTTCCAGTAGTGAATACGTAGAGGGGGTATCGCAACTATGGTGTGATGGCATGCTTGACATAAACCAAATGTCTAGACATTGTGGGTTATAAACTGTGGTCGAGGGTAAGATTTCCTTGGGGAAATGAACTGGAGAATTGGGAGGATTTGTGGGAACATCCTTAGACAATATATCCATGAACCATGGGGGGATAGGAAGTGACTTAGGTTCAGGGGAGGTGATGTGAACAATATATGGAGAAGGGGTAGGGGAATCACTTGCATCATAGGAGATGAGGTGGTCGAAGGATTTTGAATACGGGTTATTTGACAATGGCTATATTCAATGATCGAAGGACACTGGTACGTGAAATGGGAAAGTGAGTAATAGAGAGAGCAAGGGCATCTCATTTGTTCGGTGATTGAGGTCAATAAATAATCGATGTCAGTGACATGGGTACCTGAAGGTGTTGGTGGAGAGGGTTCTTGCTAAAAGGTTTGGCATACTGTCGTCAGTGTCTATCGAAATTAAGGTAGGGATGGACAATGATGGGTGTAGTTTCCATACTATGAACATATGGCACACGTGAATTTGGTTCGCAACCCTTTACTTCCTGTAGTAGGGAATGTTCTGGTAGTACTAGTTCTACTTGGTGAAGTGACGAGCGATGTGGTTGCTCAAGGGAGTTGGATCAAATTGCATAACTCAGGAAGAGAGGGGAATCAATTAGTGGGGTGTCCCTCTCTTTCGCATAGTGCAGAAGGAGGTTTAACTGAGGGAGGAAGTGGAGTGGTGGGCTCTTTCTTCTTCCATATGCCCCTAACTATAGCAGTGGTGCTGTAAAGTGGGGGTGAGGGTGGTGTGGCCGAAGTTAGTACTGGAATCTGCATTGGGATTCCCTCTGATTGGGGAGGGAGGGATGGTTGAGGAACAATCATGGGTCGGTGTAGATACCATACCGAAATGGAGAGAACCATGTTGGGAAGGGTAAGCATTGCGGCTACCTGAAAATATTGTACACCTGGTGGGGGGTAGAAGAAGGGAATCTGAGTGATGGCTTGGGGAATTGTCTCCCAAACTAGGATTTTCCCTTGGGGAAGGCTGAAATTGAGGATAAGTGGTGTCATAGGGTTCTCAAGTAATTCTTGAGGTATAATTTCTTCAACTGGTGGTATGCCGATGGGTGGAGAAGTCTCAGTGGGAGGAATGGTATCTCCGGTTTCAGTTCCATCAAAAGAGATGAAACACACTTGTGATGAGGGGTGTATGAGAGGTAGTGCTCAATGGTATCTCCCCAGCAAGGATGGGTCCTTGAAAATTATGGGTCCCATATCCATGAGTGGATATGCATTGGAACTAGTGTGGACAAGAGGTAAGATGCTATCGATATTGGAGGAGTGGTTAGGCTCATAATGTGAAACTTAGTTGATGGTGATGAGTTTCCCATTGTGGGGGAACATCATCATTCAAAACATAGACAATGTCATTGCCTTCATGGAATACATGTAGCTATGTCCAAACAAGATGTTGTAATCGAGCGAGGCATCGATAACCTCTATGTCGATAAGGATGGTTTTTTCCCTGAGTTCAATGAGGACATTTAGAAAGAGCCCTTCAGGGGAATATGGTCGACCATCATAAGATCTTAAAGTGATGGTGGATGGTATTATCTCAGGGGAGCCACGTTTCTTCCATACAATTTTGGACACGATCCATGTGCATGCACCTTCATCAATGATACATCAATGAACCATGATGTTTTGAATCTTGACTAGTATCTGGAAAGCTACCAAAGCGGGGAGACGAGGTTCCCCACAATCTAGATCAAATGTGATGAGTCTAGTATCAGCTGGGTTGATTGCCCCCAAGGTGGAAAGTAAGTATTTTTGTTGAGTGGGACAGATTTGGAGAAATTCCAAAAAAGACATGGTTGCAGGGGACTGTGCCAAGTCATCAACCAGACTATAATTATGTGTCACCCTAGCCTGAGGGTTGTTGGCATTCCATCGTAATGATATGTGAGGTATACGAATGGGGGCTTTAGTGTTAGGGTGTGGAGTCATCAAGGGTTGTCCAGATGTATATGGAGCTACTTCTAAAGGGGTGGGAGTAGATACAGGGGGCACATTGTATTGATGACTATGCGTTTGCAGAAGAATTTCTTCTTCGCTACTGAGGAGGATATTACGATCTGTTGGGTTTCCAAGGTTTTGATACTGTCTCGTTTGTGGTGGGGCAAGGTTTAGCTCATGTTAGGTATTCATCACACCTTGGTGTGGAATAGGGTTTTGTAACAAAGTTGGGGGTTGTTGTTTAAAATACTGTTGTGGGGCCTACTGAGGGGTAGGAGACGCTAGTAGATGTGGCACGTTCATGGAATATTTCATCTGTTTGAAGTCGGAAATTTGGGGGAAATGGTGAGTGTAATGACCATGCTCACCATAAAGAGTGTAAGGGAAGTTTATATGGAGGTTGTTGTTGTTGTTCCTCCCTTGGCATTTTTTGTTGTTGTCCCCTTGGGGGTTTTGGTTACCCTATTTCTGGTTGCCCCAAACATGTTGGTTTTGTTGGGGGTTATTTCCCCCTACTCCTGGGTTATTATTGTTTTAGTTTTTCCCTTTATTCTTGGAATTATTTGGATGATGAGCCATATNTGGAAATGTCAATTTTGATAGTGGGGGGAATATTGGCCATGTTCCCTTCTTCAAAAGCATCGAGGGTAGGGATAGGGTTATTGAACCAATATATATGCCCTGATAGAATAAAATCCTTGGTCTCAATTGCACATATGGAGTTTTGAATAGGAAGGTCAAATGCTTCATGTGAGAGAAAAAATGCTCTATGATGGAATGTATTCCATGGGCAATCGGGGGTAGTGAGTTCCTCCAGGATATCTTCATCACAATGGAAAATGAGAGAATATAGGGGATCTAGGGAGGTAACATTGGTGATTGTCACCATGAGATTGTCTTCCAGTGGTGAATACGTAGAGGGGGTATCGCAACTATGGTGTGATGGCGTGCTTGACATAAACCAAATGTCCAGACATTGTGGGTTATAAACTATGGTCGAGGGTAAGATTTCCTTGGGGAAATGAACTGGAGAATTGGGAGGATTTGTGGGAACATCCTTAGACAATCTATCCATGAACCATGGGGGGATAGGAAGTGACTCAGGTTCAGGGGAGGTGATGTGAACAATAAATGGAGAAGGGGTAGGGGAATCACTTGCATCATAGGAGATGAGGTGGTCAAAGGATTTTGAATACGGGTTATTTGACAATGCCTATATTCAATGATCGAAGGACACTGGTACGTGAAATGGGAAAGTGAGTAATACAGAGAGCAAGGGAATCTCATTTGTTCGGTGATTGAGGTCGATAAATAATCGATGTCAGTGACATGGGTACCTGAAGGTGTTGGTGGAGAGGGTTCTTGCTGAAAGGTTTGGCATACTGTCGTCAGTGTCTATCGAAATTGAGGTAGGGATGGACAATGATGGGTGTAGTTTCCATACTATGAACATATGGCACACGTGAATTTGGTTCGCAACCCTTTACTTCCTGTAGTAGGGAATGTTCTGGTAGTACTAGTTCTACTTGGTGAAGTGACGAGCGATGTGGTTGCTCAAGGGAGTTGGATCAAATTGCATAACTCAGGAAGAGAGGGGAATCAATTAGTGGGGTGTCCCTCTCTTTCGCATAGTGCAGAAGGAGGTTTAACTGAGGGAGGAAGTGGAGTGGTGGGCTCTTTCTTCTTCCATATGCCCCTAACTATAGCAGTGGTGCTGTAAAGTGGGGGTGAGGGTGGTGTGGCCGAAGTTAGTACTGGAATCTGCATTGGGATTCCCTCTGATTGGGGAGGGAGGGATGGTTGAGGAACAATCATGGGTCGGTGTAGATACCATACCGAAATGGAGAGAACCATGTTGGGAAGGGTAAGCATTGCGGCTACCTGAAAATATTGTACACCTGGTGGGGGGTAGAAGAAGGGAATCTGAGTGATGGCTTGGGGAATTGTCTCCCAAACTAGGATTTTCCCTTGGGGAAGGCTGAAATTGAGGATAAGTGGTGTCATAGGGTTCTCAAGTAATTCTTGAGGTATAATTTCTTCAACTGGTGGTATGCCGATGGGTGGAGAAGTCTCAGTGGGAGGAATGGTATCTCCGGTTTCAGTTCCATCAAAAGAGATGAAACACACTTGTGATGAGGGGTGTATGAGAGGTAGTGCTCAATGGTATCTCCCCAGCAAGGATGGGTCCTTGAAAATTATGGGTCCCATATCCATGAGTGGATATGCATTGGAACTAGTGTGGACAAGAGGTAAGATGCTATCGATATTGGAGGAGTGGTTAGGCTCATAATGTGAAACTTAGTTGATGGTGATGAGTTTCCCATTGTGGGGGAACATCATCATTCAAAACATAGACAATGTCATTGCCTTCATGGAATACATGTAGCTATGTCCAAACAAGATGTTGTAATCGAGCGAGGCATCGATAACCTCTATGTCGATAAGGATGGTTTTTTCCCTGAGTTCAATGAGGACATTTAGAAAGAGCCCTTCAGGGGAATATGGTCGACCATCATAAGATCTTAAAGTGATGGTGGATGGTATTATCTCAGGGGAGCCACGTTTCTTCCATACAATTTTGGACACGATCCATGTGCATGCACCTTCATCAATGATACATCAATGAACCATGATGTTTTGAATCTTGACTAGTATCTGGAAAGCTACCAAAGCGGGGAGACGAGGTTCCCCACAATCTAGATCAAATGTGATGAGTCTAGTATCAGCTGGGTTGATTGCCCCCAAGGTGGAAAGTAAGTATTTTTGTTGAGTGGGACAGATTTGGAGAAATTCCAAAAAAGACATGGTTGCAGGGGACTGTGCCAAGTCATCAACCAGACTATAATTATGTGTCACCCTAGCCTGAGGGTTGTTGGCATTCCATCGTAATGATATGTGAGGTATACGAATGGGGGCTTTAGTGTTAGGGTGTGGAGTCATCAAGGGTTGTCCAGATGTATATGGAGCTACTTCTAAAGGGGTGGGAGTAGATACAGGGGGCACATTGTATTGATGACTATGCGTTTGCAGAAGAATTTCTTCTTCGCTACTGAGGAGGATATTACGATCTGTTGGGTTTCCAAGGTTTTGATACTGTCTCGTTTGTGGTGGGGCAAGGTTTAGCTCATGTTAGGTATTCATCACACCTTGGTGTGGAATAGGGTTTTGTAACAAAGTTGGGGGTTGTTGTTTAAAATACTGTTGTGGGGCCTACTGAGGGGTAGGAGACGCTAGTAGATGTGGCACGTTCATGGAATATTTCATCTGTTTGAAGTCGGAAATTTGGGGGAAATGGTGAGTGTAATGACCATGCTCACCATAAAGAGTGTAAGGGAAGTTTATATGGAGGTTGTTGTTGTTGTTCCTCCCTTGGCATTTTTTGTTGTTGTCCCCTTGGGGGTTTTGGTTACCCTATTTCTGGTTGCCCCAAACATGTTGGTTTTGTTGGGGGTTATTTCCCCCTACTCCTGGGTTATTATTGTTTTAGTTTTTCCCTTTATTCTTGGAATTATTTGGATGATGAGCCATATTTTCCGTATTCAACTATTCAAATAGAGTATTGGTTCCATCCATGGTGTGAGCAGGTTGTGTACCTAACCCTTGAGGGGGGTTTGGTGGGGTTGTACTTCTCCCTTGAGAAGAAGTTTCCCCCCCTCCTCCTTGTGAACAAGAGATAGTGGATGGTTGGCCTTGGGAATTGGACCCAAGTAAAGTGGAACCAAGTAAATATGATCCCAAAATAGTATCACTCACAGGGGTGTGAAATGGTTGAGTCGGGGAGTTGNAAGAAAGAAAATGGTGAAGAAATCCAAGCCTATTCCCTCAAGAGGTGAGTGGAATAGCTTATTGGAATGTTGCTAGAATGCTCCAATAAGAAAAGAGGTTTCTTGAGGGAGGATTGAGGTAGCATAAAAATACTATGAGATTCTTAAATTCTTAGTACACCCATGGCCTCCATTTATAGCATGTCTTTGAGGCAATATCCAATTGGTTCTTTGTGTGAATAAGGGGCCCTTTAGGGCACCCTTAGGTATTTTACCATCCCACCATTCAGATTCAGCTCAGATTTGAGGGTCAAATCAAGTTGGGAGCTAGTCCATAATTGGTAGAGGGGACGAAAAGAACCATAAATGCATCGTTCATAGGAGTGCATGGATTTTCTCGTACATAGTCGTGCATATGGAGCATGTGCGCTCTACGAGCTTCTTTGGCCTGCACATTGTGCGCACGCTTCCTTTAGTGATTCAACGCATGTCAATTGTTTTCAATTTGTATAGTTTTTTCCTCTTGGAAATGCATTTTTGGTGCTTCAGGTGAACTAATAGGTGTTTGGCAATGTTGTATTTATGTAACCATTTGCACGCAATGTTGCAAACAAAATTTCAGTGATAACATATATCATCAAATCAAGGTCGCAGAAAAGGATGCATGGAAGATTGCCTTTAAAATCAAAAAATGATTGTTTGAGTGGTTAGTTATGTCATTTGGGATTTGTAATGCTCCGACAAATTTCATGCCTGTGATGAATGAGGTATTTAGGCCTTTCCTAGATGACTTTGTGATTGTGTATTTAGACGACATTCTTGTTTTTAGCGGGACTTGGGATGAAAATGTAAGGCATGCAAAGCAAGTATTGGATACTTTTCAAAGGGAAAAGTTGTATGTGAAAATGTTTAAATGTGAATTTGGCAAGACTGCACTTGTATACTTAGGTCATATTGTAGGAGGAGGACAATTGAAGATTGATCCTTCCAAAATTGAAGTAATTGTAAAATGGCCCGAGACAAAGAGTGTAACCAAAGTCCGAAGTTTCTTAGGTGCAATCCAGTATTGGAGGAAATTCATTCCCAACTTCTCCTTTATAGMAGATCCTTTTCATTCCTTAACCAGTGTGAAGAACAATTTTAGTGGGAAGAAAAGAGACAAAAATATTTTGACACTTTAAAGGAGAAGATCAATACTGCACCAATATTAGCACTGCCGAATATTCAACATCCTTTTGAGATCGAGATAGATGCCAGTGGATATTCCATGGGTGCAATATTGATGCAATATCATAAGCCTATATGTTACCACTCTGAAACTTTTAACCAAGTTATTGTTAACTATCCTACATATGATAAAGAGTTGAATGCATTAGTTTTGTTGGAACATATATACTTCTAAACTTTTAGACTTTAAATAAATTTCATTCCTGGTTAAATAAGAATAAGGCACACGTGATATAATTTGTTGATGAAGTCCCTCATATAATCGAATGACCCTAAATCTCTTTGGATGTGTGGAGCCGAAAAATGGTTAAAAATGTTAAGTCTCGAAAGGCCGCTTCGGAGGTTCGTGCTTTGAGCATTTCAACAAGTCATAATTTTAAAAAAGATCGAAACCCGAATTTATCCATTATGTCTTTTTCACCAACATTTGAAAGACACGAGTCATGGTACACATGTACATTTTGAATCTTCCCTAAGTTAGCACGTGGAACCCTTCCCTGAGATTTTCATCTAAATATTCACACAATTCTAATTAACACACGACACCCTATGGCCCTGACACTTCATCTAGAATGATGTCATCCTGGACATGTCACTACGAAGGATGGACTTTCGGAAATACAATGAGGAGATAAATTGCAAATAAACTAAGAGGAAAAATCCTGAAGTATCAAATATTAATCAATTAAGTTAATCTCAGTTAAATACAATTAATAAGTTCGCACTTCGGAAGTTCAGACGTTTATCATCCATCACATCTTGAAATCTCCGAAGTCTGAATTTTTGAAACACTTCAAACCTAAACAGGGTTAATTAAAGCTAAAAATGATTATCTAATTGTTGGCTATCGGAAGTCACTCCTGGATTGCTTGCAGGAGCAGAGCCCGAATCCTATCAGTTAATGTCACGATTTGTTTTAAAGGGGTGATCTAATGGAGGTAAACTCAAGGTGATATCTCTCTAACTCGGGGACTGAGTCTGGTACATATGGTGACAAAGGAGGTCTTGATCCAACTTCAACCAGTAAGTTGATAAAAGGGTGAGTAGGTAGAATACCTAGTGAGAAAAATGAACAAACAGCTTTGGGAAACAGTCTTACGGCTATTCACAGAAGAAAGACACTGAAGGAAAGATCCACTTGGCTCAGGGTCTCAAGAAACTGAGGAGGACTCGACTGGATCCTCCAATTCCAAGTCACTCAGCACGGGGGAAAAATCACAAGAGCTGGCTAGAAACATTATAATTGTTACAGTGATCCTACCAACATCATCCTATAACAATTATAGCTCAACTGGATCCTCCAATTCCAAGCGATTCTAACACAGTGGAACAAACATGTAAAAGAAACTGGCATTCATCAGGCAAGAAGTCTCAAGAGTGCATACATAACCAGAGTATTAGTGCTTCATTAAATATTTACAACCGGGAGCTCAGCTCAACCATCGATATATACAAAAATGGCGAAAATGCCTTCATATACTCAAAACAACAATAGCAGCAAAATCAAGACACTGCATTGAAAGCTTTGCGTTTGCATGGCTCCTGACAGTCAACATCTGAAAGATCGTGCAACTTATGTCAGATGCAATCTTAATTCTTTGACAGTTCTAAAGGCGAATCGAATTGCCTTAAATTCATGGCCGTGCTTTCCCATTAAGGCGGAGGCGATGTCTAACCACCACCAACCACTTCAATAACTGCTTTCTTGGGATTGAGGACGATCTGGCCAACTCAGCACCTCGGGATATGGAAGACTTCTTGTGCTGCCATCTGGAATAGCTTGACTGGATCAAAGGATATGCGTGAGGAGCCAGCACGAAAGGTGGGGGGTATGGAAATGGAGTGAAGGGGCCGAAACTGTGAGGACGCGAA
>JZKD02S1607568.1:103665-118821 GCA_000966675.3 Picea glauca | reverse complement strand
ATACTATGTTTGTAAACTAAATAAAGCACTCTATGGGCTAAAACAAGCACATAGAGCATGGTATGCAAGGCTAGTTTCTTACTTACAAAAATACGGCCTAAAAAGGGGATCAACAAACAACAATCTTTACTGTAAAATTGATGGTAATAATATGATTATTGTGGAAGTATATGTTGATAATATTATATTTGGCAGTGATGATGAAAAAATGAGTAAGGACTTTGCTAGGATGATGCAACAAGAATTTGAAATGTCTTTCCTTGTCGAACTGAATTTCTTTCTTGGATTACAAATAATATAGTCCAAAAGAGGAGTCTTTATCCATGAGTCTAAGTATGTTAAATATATGCTTAAAAGATTCCACATAAAGGATTGCAAACCTGTTAGTACACTTATGACAGTTGGGTGAAAACTAAGCAAGGAAGATGAATCCAAAGATGTAGATCCAAAACACTTCAGATCAATGATTGGGAGTTTTCTCTATGTAACAACTTCCATACCTGATGTAAATCAAGTTGTTGGGATGGTGGCTAGATTCCAAGAAGCACCAAAGGAGAGCCATGTTCAAGATGTAAAAATAATCTTCAAGTCTTTGAAAGGAACCATAGATCTTTGTTTGTGGTAACCTATCAAGGATTCATTCACTTTAAAATCCTATTCAGATGTTGATTGGCCAGGAAGTGTAGATGACAAAAAAAGTGCAAGTGGAGAAGCATTCTTTTTGGGAGAATCACAGGTAGCTTGGATAAGCAAGAAACAATCCTCAATTTCTCCGTCTAGCACTGAAGCTGAGTATATTGCAGTAGAAAAATGTTGCACACAAGTGGAATGGATGAAAAAAACCCCTACAAGACATAAAAATAGTATTTGAAGAACCCACTACTATCCAATGTGATAACACAAGCGTGATAAATCTCTCCAAGAACCCTGTTCAACACTCAAAATCAAAACATATTCCAATAAAATACCACTATCCAAGAGATCAGGATGAAAATAAGAACATTAATTTGGAATATGTTCCAACACAAGAACATGTGGTAGATATTTTCACAAAACCCTTAAACAAAGATGTATTTGAATATCTCATGAAAAAATTGGGAGTAATCCTTCTTCCAACCTAAATCTCTCAAGAAAATAATGCATCAATTGGAACCTATTTAGGGGAAGACAACAATCAACGTCAGAAGGAGTCATTCAGTTATGATGAGAAAAGTGTGATTGCAGGAGGAGTTACCAATGGTCAAGAATCTGATCAGAAGTATTTATAAAGACATATCATAGGAGAAGAAACCCTTTGCCATTTATGTCAAAGGGGGAGAGAAAATTCAGAGGAGAGATGCAACATCACAGGGGGAGTTTGTGTATGAAGTTAGTATGTTTCCATCAATGAAAAAGGGGGAGATTGTTGGACATATTGTCATTCATGTATTGTCATTGATGTCAACAGTCATAATAAGTAGAACATCAAGGTTAATCTCAGTAAGAAAAGTATACTAAGATTCGACATAAGAACATCACCTTAAGGCTGAAGCAATTCATTATTATTGTTGATCACGATAGGATCAACGATGTTCCTATGATAAAAAAAGCAGGAATGTTAGTGTTTGCAGCAGGCCGAAGTGGAAAGAAGGATGATCATGGGGAAAGAAAGTGTGCAGAAAGTCAAGCAATAGCTGGAAGGAAGCACAACATGTGCACATGAAAGAAAGCGTGCACAAGGAAAGGGACAGTTGGAAGGAGGAACAACATGCCTACATGAGAGGAAGACCTAACATTGGTAGGTTTAGGGTTTTGGTGATGTATCGTAAATGATTGAAGAGACCAAAATGTATAAATATAGATACGTAGGTATCATAGGGGGTTGGATTTTTGTTCTATCGTAGATATGCATGAGTTAATGTGAGATGTATTGTTGGTATGAACTATTTTTGTAATATGTTAAGCTAGAGGAAAGGAGAGAAGGAAGATATTGAGGATTAGATCGCAAGCTGAGGGGCCTGGTATGATCTAGTTTGCCTCATATAGATCTTACCCAACTGAGAAGAATTGTAAGCACGCGACACCGTAGATGAAGAACTATCATAATACAAGAGCCAAGAGCCAAATATTTGTGGACATAGCCGAGGAGGGGGTGAACCACAATAATATCTGTGTAATGTGATGAATGCATGCATATATTTATCCTCTTTTCATTAGTTAAATATTGTGCTTAATGAATGAATGGGTTATTATATTGCTATGAAATATGGTTGCACTATTAAGGAAATAAGTTGTTGAAGGTAATTCACAGTTGCAAATAACAGTAGGTTACAATCACAAGTTATAGTAAATGGATATGAATACAGATCACATATCTCATACTCAATCCTGGGCTGTAAACACCTGAGTATTACATCCAATTAAAGATATCTCAGGTGAGACCACGCGACACATTTTGTGTTCTGTGTTGCCTTCAAGTTTACCAGGAGGATCGATAGTTTTAGAGGCTTTGTTGGAAACCCAAATGACATGAACCTTGGGTGAATAATGCAGACATTATAGAGGAATAATTAAACCCAACAAATGGTTTCTTTGTTGTTGGTAGGAACATAGATGGATTGAGTAGCTGAGATAGGTTGAGTGAGGAATGAGTAAAGAAAAGAAGAGAGAAATGAGCCATTATAAGGGAATGTTGAGACCGTGGAACCCTACAAAAGGAGAAATTGAAAGTTGGTTAGAAACAAAGAGCTAGAGTTTGCACAGAAAGACAATAGAAACCCTATAATAACACCTCACAAATATCTGGACAAATACGTGTTTACTGATTTACACGAAGTCGTTTTCTGTGGTTTTCCACATCTAAAAGGAATGGATACTAAGGTTAAAGGATAACCACGCAATGAGCTAGATTTGACAGTTAGAATGGACCCTAGTACAGATTGAGAAGTTACAATAGTGAACAACAATTTCACCTGCACAATACACTTTTGGCTTGATAGTATTGTGGCAGGCTTCATAACAAAGTTTGTAGTTGACACATTGAAGTCATATAGAACAACGGAGCACAAATTTCTACGTGGACCTCGAGGATGGTACATTTGATCATTGTATACTTCTATTAAGATATTTTCATACAACAAAGGTGTAATGACAATGGAATCAGATAGCTAATCTTCCCTGCGTGCATGGGGAAAGGGGGGAAGCACTAACAGAGAGAGGATAAATGGAAGGAGGTAAGGATAAAGGCAATAAGGAGGAGGAACCTTTAGACTCGATCATGATGGACAATGACCAGATCAAGTGGATATTGGCATCAAAGGGAAGGATGTGTAGCAGAGTACCTTACCAATACAAGATGAATACCAAGAAGAGAGACGTAGCCACGAGGGAAGGCTTGGCGAGTGATGAGGAAGAGGTAGAGGATATTCAGGTTGTGGAGAAGATTGAGGAAATCCTGCACGCAACATATGAGAGGAAGATGAGAGGTCCAAGAGAGGGAGGATAAGGCAACCATGCTATCCATATTAATGTTAGTTTGGAACCCATAAACCCATGTGTGACTAATACACCAAAGAGAAAACCACCATTTAGACAACCGAACTTCGGAGGAAGTCTGACAGCATGAAGTACATCTATACAAGGAGAAACAATTAGAGGAGCCGGTCCAGTAGACAGTTTTCAAGTATCTACACTGTGCAAAGGAGGTAGTAGTTCAATATTCAAAATGGAAGGACATGATCCCACCATCAGGTTACCAGAATTTCGGGGAGAAGCAACAAAAGACCCTGAAAAGCACTTGTTCATTTGTTCAAAGATCCGGGAAGAAAAACAGATCACTGATAAAGATACAAAACTTACGCAACTATCTATTATGCTAAGAGACTGTGCACTAGAATGGTACATGAGTTTAGACACCAATAGTGCCCCGGGGACAATAAGGACACTCGTGGACATTAAGAAGTTAATGATAAATGAGTTCCAGTAGTTGAGCTTAGAGGATCAATACATGAATGAGATGATTAAAATAAGACAGAAACCAGGAGAGTTTGTATGGGAGATCGATCAGAGATTCAAGCGACTGAAGGGAAAGTTAAAATACCTCATGATCGATATGCATCATCGGCACCTGTTTTTCAACTCACTACTCCTGCATTTAAAATACGCTTTACGACAACAAAAATTTCAAACACAGGCAAAGGCTCTGTAGGAATCCTTGAAACTAGAAGAGAACCAATACCAGCAAACAGACCCAATGATCGAGGAATTGAAGGAGGATTTGAAGAATATAACATTTCAGCAAAACTAGAATAAGAACAAGGAAAAACGAGAAGCCATTTGGTGTACCACATTGTTATAACCCTAAATTGCACCAGACATGCATACTTGGCATCATGTTATCTAAATTGCTATCTTTTCCAATCCATCAATGAACAATCTCTTCAAAAAACCATTTATTTGAAGGTGTATGTGCCCTACACCATTATTGCCCACGTACACACACCTGTTGGCCCATTACAACCCGTGTACACTCACAAAATATAGTGAAAAGTGGAAAACTGCATAGGATACTGGTTTTCGGGTTGTTACTTAACCGTTTGACTACCCATAGCCAGTCACCCCAACCGTTACTATCCATTTTTTCCTATAACATAAGGGGTTGGGGTTTCATTGCAAGGGAAAGCATGAGAGCAAAGAAACTCTACTCATTTTATCAATCCCCCTTTGACCCAATTGCAAAGCCCTTTACCATTTCCCTAAGAGAGAAATGAAGAGGATAAGAAGACATGGAAGTAGTTAGTGCATGGTGAAGAGGATCCTAGGACCAATTTTGAGGAGCAGTGATGGTCTCATGTTGTAAGTGACTTTTTGTGAGATTAATATAAAGAAGTACTTTTTCGGTCCCACCAAATGACGTCTTAAACTTATATGATTTGTTTACATTTCTTGTTTATGATGTATAACCCACTAATCCATATGTAGAATGCATGTTTGTAGTTTCTTGTTTGTCTTTTGATGAATGCAGGTCAGCCTTGGGAGGATATTTGTTGTCAGGAAATAACCAAGTGCAAAGGGATCAACACCGGATGCAGAGTTTAAGGTAGACCTACCGGATCGCTCTCTCTTGTATTTTATATATGATTTTGGGTTAATGTTGGGATAGTGATTAAAAGTAGGAGACTTTAGACGATTTTCTCTGCCTACACTTTAGACCCTTGGTGTAGTCCGTAGAGGGGTTTTCTTGCTATAGCAGAATTGGCAACCATACTGGGGAATACTCTAGGGTCTTTGGGGATATTTATTTTGGGTGCTTTGAATCAGTTTATTTACTGTTTTCTGAGTTTCTGTGAGCTTATGTCTCTTTAAGATACGTTGGTCTTCGATACCATTACTCCCTTCCTGTGCTGGAATATTGTTTTTTTCATTTTTTTGAGGATTTATAGAGGTGTGCGCGGCCTATAGTGGGCCTACAGGCGTGCATACGCGCCCTACCCTTGGACAACCCGCGTAGATACGTTGGTTGTTGAAGTGTCAGTAGCGTGCCTGTTGAGAAAATTTTGTAAAAAGAAGAGGCATTCATCCTCTTCCATGTCAGGAGTCACACTTCTCAAGGGTTTTATTGATCTAGTATCGGTCTCTGTTATAGCAGTTTGTATCCTAGGCCTGACTTCAGTTTAGCTTTCTTTTGACCAAATATTTCTTATGTTTTCTTTAAATAGGGTTTTTAGACAAGTTGGTGAGTCTACTTTGATCTTCTTGCTTGGTATTGTCAGTGACTCCCTGCGATTTGCGATTAGGCTAGAAGCCATTTTTTGTTCCTGCCTTGTCGTCATTTTTCCCTTTTTTTCTTTGGAAGAAAAGAAAAGAATTCATTTTCAAATTTCTTGTTTTAAAGCATAAAAAAATAAAAACAATCTTTCATTTCATTGTTTGGTAAAGTAGTTTAGGTTAATTTGCTTCATTTACCAATGAAAAAGAAAGTTTTCTTAAGTTCTTTACTTGAATTCTTAGGACATTAAGTAGCTCGTAGTTGAGAGAAATCATTTTTTGATTTTTTTCTTTTTAAAGATCTGAGAAAAGTAGTTACGAAAAGTTTGGTGAAAGAGTTTCAATTGGAAAATATTTATTTGTGAAGAAAGAAGTACTTTTGTTTCCAGTATCATCTTATGCTCTTCTCTTTCATCTCTTAAAGAACATCATTGGTTTCACTTTCGTTCCTTTTGACTTAAGACAACCACTAAAATTAATTCCTAATTAAAATTTATTAGACTTTATGTTTGAAGGGTTCATCAATTTAGTCTAGGCTAGAGCCTTGATTTAGGATTGGAGAGGAAACTCTTCAAGGCTACAAAAAAAAACATAAGAGTCGAAGCTAGGGAGTGTTTGAAAGTCCAGTAACCATGAAATTTATCCGGGACCCCCATCTAACACAGGGACTAAACACAAGGTCGTGTGCGGAAAGGTAGCGGAGATAACCCCTCCAAAGTTGAACCAAGCATATTGGGGAACACATATAGAGGGATTATCTTGGGATTTCATTGATCGAATTTGCCATGGAGCTTTCTGGGTCTCGAATCCATTCAAGGTTCTTAGTCATCTTCTGGAACACTTGCTTTCTATACCCTTGATAGGTTTCAGGCTTGATACCCTGCTCATTGTGGTCCACCCGATTGTCGACTGTACCTGCCTCATGACTATTCACACGTTGGCAACCTAGTTGCCTTTATCTTAGTGACTTACACAAGTGATTACGGGGATATACCATGGTACCTAGGGAATACATTGGGCCATGCTTTGCAGACTATACCCAGAGGGTGATTCTATATTCCAGTTGCACTTGCACCAGTAAGTTTATCTAGTGTTGGTTGTTGTAATTGTTCTTCTAACTAAGTAGTGATCTGCTTGTCTTACCTCATAGGAATTTTTTCTAGTGTGTGTTGGTTTTTTAAAAATGATTATAGAAATCCTTAGCATGTCTTTGATATTCTCACATAGTGGAAAATCATGAACTTCACCAGTCATGAAGGCTTTTGGGCCTGTCACTGGTTGATCTCGATCCACCCCCGCCACCGCTAAGGCAAAAACTAGACTAGCAATGGTCTTTTGAGGCAACTGGGATACAGGAAACTATGCCCGACTCATCTCTGAGAGGATAACATTTGATTCCAGAGGAACCGATCANGGTCTCATGTTGTAAGTGACTTTTTGTGAGATTAATATAAAGAAGTACTTTTTCGGTCCCACCAAATGACGTCTTAAACTTATATGATTTGTTTACATTTCTTGTTTATGATGTATAACCCACTAATCCATATGTAGAATGCATGTTTGTAGTTTCTTGTTTGTCTTTTGATGAATGCAGGTCAGCCTTGGGAGGATATTTGTTGTCAGGAAATAACCAAGTGCAAAGGGATCAACACCGGATGCAGAGTTTAAGGTAGACCTACCGGATCGCTCTCTCTTGTATTTTATATATGATTTTGGGTTAATGTTGGGATAGTGATTAAAAGTAGGAGACTTTAGACGATTTTCTCTGCCTACACTTTAGACCCTTGGTGTAGTCCGTAGAGGGGTTTTCTTGCTATAGCAGAATTGGCAACCATACTGGGGAATACTCTAGGGTCTTTGGGGATATTTATTTTGGGTGCTTTGAATCAGTTTATTTACTGTTTTCTGAGTTTCTGTGAGCTTATGTCTCTTTAAGATACGTTGGTCTTCGATACCATTACTCCCTTCCTGTGCTGGAATATTGTTTTTTTCATTTTTTTGAGGATTTATAGAGGTGTGCGCGGCCTATAGTGGGCCTACAGGCGTGCATACGCGCCCTACCCTTGGACAACCCGCGTAGATACGTTGGTTGTTGAAGTGTCAGTAGCGTGCCTGTTGAGAAAATTTTGTAAAAAGAAGAGGCATTCATCCTCTTCCATGTCAGGAGTCACACTTCTCAAGGGTTTTATTGATCTAGTATCGGTCTCTGTTATAGCAGTTTGTATCCTAGGCCTGACTTCAGTTTAGCTTTCTTTTGACCAAATATTTCTTATGTTTTCTTTAAATAGGGTTTTTAGACAAGTTGGTGAGTCTACTTTGATCTTCTTGCTTGGTATTGTCAGTGACTCCCTGCGATTTGCGATTAGGCTAGAAGCCATTTTTTGTTCCTGCCTTGTCGTCATTTTTCCCTTTTTTTCTTTGGAAGAAAAGAAAAGAATTCATTTTCAAATTTCTTGTTTTAAAGCATAAAAAAATAAAAACAATCTTTCATTTCATTGTTTGGTAAAGTAGTTTAGGTTAATTTGCTTCATTTACCAATGAAAAAGAAAGTTTTCTTAAGTTCTTTACTTGAATTCTTAGGAAATTAAGTAGCTCGTATTTGAGAGAAATCATTTTTTGAGTTTTTTCTTTTTAAAGATCTGAGAAAAGTAGTTACGAAAAGTTTGGTGAAAGAGTTTCAATTGGAAAATCTTTATTTGTGAAGAAAGAAGTACTTTTGTTTCCAGTATCATCTTATGCTCTTCTCTTTCATCTCTTAAAGAACATCACTGGTTTCACTTTCATTCCTTTTGACTTAAGACAACCACTAAAATTAATTCCTAATTAAAAGTTATTAGACTTTATGTTTGAAGGGTTCATCAATTTAGTCTAGGCTAGAGCCTTGATTTAGGATTGGAGAGGAAACTCTTCAAGGCTACAAAAAAAAACATAAGAGTCTAAGCTAGGGAGTGTTTGAAAGTCCAGTAACCGTGAAATTTATCCAGGACCCCCATCTAACACAGGGACTAAACACAAGGTCGTGTGTGGAAAGGTAGCGGAGATAACCCCTCCAAAGTTGAACCAAGCATATTGGGGAACACATATAGAGGGATTATCTTGGGATTCCATTGATCGAATTTTCCATGGAGCTTTCTGGGTCTCAAATCCATTCAAGGTTCTTAGTCATCTTCTGGAACACTTGCTTTCTATACCCTTGATAGGTTTCAGGATTGATACCCTGCTCATTGTGGTCCACCCGATTGTCGATTGTACCTGCCTCATGACTATTCACACGTTGGCAACCTAGTTGCCTTTATCTTAGTGACTTACACAAGTGATTGCGGGGATATACCATGGTACCTAGGGAATACATTGGGCCATTCTTTGTAGACTATACCCAGAGGGTGATTCTATATTCCAGTTGCACTTGCACCGGTAAGTTTATCTAGTGTTGGTTGTTGTAATTGTTCTTCCAACTAAGTAGTGATCTGCTTGTCTTACCTCATAGGAATTTTTTCTAGTGTGTGTTGGTTTTTTAAAAACTATTATAGAAATCCTTAGCATGTCTTTGATATTCTCACATAGTGGAAAATCATGAACTTCACCAGTCACGAAGGCTTTTGGGCCTGTCACTGGTTGATCTCGATCCACCCCCACCACCGCTAAGGCAAAAACTAGACTAGCAATGGTCTTTTGAGGCAACTGGGATACAGGAAACTATGCCCGACTCATCTCTGAGAGGATAACATTTGATTCCAGAGGAACCGATCATTTCTAACCTCAGAGAGCAATCTCTTGGTCCATATAACCCTCCAATCATTGATATAATGACACCCATCGTCGTACAGGTTCAACCTTACGAGTGTCAATTAGTGTCACAAGAAGCGATGGAAACAAATGTTGTTACTTCTTTAGGGAATACTCATATTTCCTCTATGATTGTCACTACATGGGGTGTTCTGCCTCTTAACCAACTGTCATTGGTCCGAGCCACTATGGTCTCAACTTCCTCTACCTCAGGAAATGGTCTGATTCTCTCTATGGTGGCGATCACTGCTCCTTTCACCGAGAGTGCGACAAGCCCTCCGTTCTCATATGAGATGTCTGGCTTCAGTACGAGAACTGTACTTTCCTAATCCACCCTAAAAAATTTAGGTCTTAGGACAGGGAGCTCCAAATATCCTCTACAAGGATCTATGGGGGGCACTTCATCTCCCTATAATGCTTTCCCTTATAAAGGGGGTCATATACCTCCTTCGTCCCCTTTGCTCGGCAGTGCTCACCAGCTTTTCGTCAGGCCGAACCTAAATTCCAGTTCGCTTGGAGCATGGAGTCAAGGACTAACTTATTATAACATACCAGTAGGTTCAAAACCATTCTCTTTGTTCAATGCATTTGTTAACAAATCTTTCTCGTCAGCTGTCATCTCAGTCGAGGGCAACCCCAGTTATGGACAACAAAATCCTATGCAGGGTACTATTCTTGCACAGGGGGAAAACTTAGGAATTCCTTCCTCACAAGGACCTTGGAATCCATGGTAGAGATAAGTTCCCTTGTCAGGGATACCAATCGAGGGAAACCCCTTCCATAGCCAATGGAACCCTGGGCAAGGCTCAACACCTATGCATGTTGGATCGGTAGGGGGAAACCCTTCCCAAAATCCTTGGAATGCGACACAAGCCCAACCCTCTATGTCCTATTATGGGAGTTAGATGATGATGTCTCAACAAGTGAAAAATCCATACGATGGTCACAACCATGGTTATTACCAAAACCCTAGCCAACAACCTAACTTTTCCTGGCAACCTGGTGCCAACCAAACTCCAGGCTCCTCTTTCCCTAGTTATAATCAACAACCCAAATTATTGTTTCTGGCAACTTTGCACTTGCCAAACTTGACAAGGTTATTAAATGACTCCATCTGTCACAATCCACGTTGGCCTCCTATGCCGACCAAGTTTCCTTCAGACATCCCAAAGTTCGAGGCCAAGCCTTACGAAGATCCAGGCGATCATGTGACTACCTTCCATTTATGGTGCTCATCCAATTCTTTCAGAGACGACTTCATCTAGTTGTGTTTGTTTCAACGCACTCTCATCGGGAGCATGGCGAAATGGTACATCGAGATCGACCACTCAAGATACTCTTCCTTCAAAGAATTGGAAATGGTTGTCTTAAACCATTTCCAATTACCTGTGAGATACAATGTCGGCACCGAATTGCTGGAAAACTTTGAGCAGAAAAAAGCGGACCATATCTCAGATCAAATCCGAGAATGGAGACTATTGCGCCTCTTTTGTCACCTTGGTGAGAAAAATAGAGGTGCTTGCAAGCTCAATTGGGTCTTCTGAGCAGGAAAACTGTAAACAAAAGAGTTAGGGAAAGAAAATAAAAACTGCAATTAATAATTAAACTAAGAGATGCAATAAAAACTAAATTCATGAGAATAGGGACATAGAAACAAAAAGAACCATAAGACCCATGTCACTAATGTTTGAGGCTGATCTATTAGCGAAAACAAAGCACCAAGAAGAAAGGGGACTATGAGTCCTTTCTTCCTCCAAGGGAGGGCTTTTGGACCCCCACTAGCTAGCTCTTCTTACAACAAAAAGAAAAATGGAAAATGGTGATGAAAGAACTCTTTACAAATCCACTCAATGGGTGAGGTGGATTGTCCAATGCTATGGTGCCAATATGCTCTTGACAAGGATGGATTCCTCAAGACAATTGAGGCAACATAACATTACTTTTAATTCCTTGAGAAAATGAGGTGCATCCATGTCTTTTTATAGCATTCATTTGGGTTATTGTTTAACTGCCTTGTAGTGTGAAAAGAGGCCAATTAGGGCATTCTTAGGTCTTTGACTAGCCCACTAATCGGATCCAGTCCAGATTTGAGGGTCAAATCAGATTGGGAGATGAACCATAAGTGGGTGGGAGGCCGACCACTCTCATAAATGTGTCGTTTAGTAGGTGCACGACTTTTTGCGCTAACAGTCGCGCATTGTGCGTCTGTGCGAGATTTTTGCATTCATGTTCTGCGCATGTGCACGTGCGCCCAATGTCTGCATAGCACTCTTCAATTTTTCACTACTTTGTATAGTTTTTGACCTTTTTTGAATGCTTTGGTATTAATTCAGGTCCATGGATGACTTCATTACTGTTTGACGATGCTGAGTTCTTGTAACCGTGTGCGGACAAAATTTCAGTGATAACAAATGCCCCCTGATGGATGAGGTTAGGAGCATACGTATAGCCGAAATCCATCAATGTTTCTTCTACTGAGAATGTTGTTGTAAGAGAGAGAAATAGTGGGATCATCCATAGAGATCTGTTGGAGGGAAAAAGGAACTGGTAGGACCCGACCTTCCATGAGGTGTGTAAAATATAAAACTGTGTACAAACGAGGCAGGCATGCCCCATGCTCGTGTCATGTAACTCTGAAAAAAAGATGACTGAAGTGTTGGTGTAGAAAAATGAAGTGCCCTCGGGGATGGTTGTGATAAAGGTAGAAGACAATTATTCAAATGAACATACTCTGAATAGTAGGCAGTGATCGCGGTAATAAGTAGCAGCGATTATGTGGGCATTGATAGCCAAGCCAAGTTCAGAGGTCTTCGGAAAATGAGAGAAATAGCTACAATAGTCGCAAAGTAAGACCCACCATAACATGAGAAAGTGTTGGAATCAAATGTCATGGGGGTCAACGATAGCAAGGAGCAATGGTGTTTCACCTTGTGTCGTCTGAGATCTCTCATTGAGTGGAGAATGAGAATCAAGATACTGTTGCCCTTCTGGAAAACTGTGTTCATGTCAACAAAAAGGGGAACACGACTCCCAGAAGCAAATGGCTTTGTGAAATCTACTGAGGTGAGGAAGTGGAAGAGGTACATGGATTAAGTCAAGATGTGGGAAGACTCAAGACTTCCCTTGGTTCGAGTATGTGTGAGAGAAAAAGTGGTCGCAACCGTTCAATGAGGTCGAGTGTCAAGGGGACGACAAGACCGAGGATAAGTTGTGCCAGAGGCGGGACAAGGTGAATAAATTCAGAGGGCATAGGTAAGTGACCTGTGGGGTACTCTAAAGATACGGACGATGCCGACAAGGATAGATGAGAAGTAGTGCTCCAACCAAGGGTGACATGGGTTGCGGTTGGCCAAAAAGAGGGAAGCAGGTCACCAAAGGTGAAATGTACAATAAATAAAGGCATTTGTACAATAAATAACGAATAATTGGGGAGAAATGTACAAATACAGAAATGGGTGCCCTAGTGTGATATGGGTGGCCCATGTAGGACATAATTTTCTCGGAAAAATGATGAAGGGTGGGGGCCCCATTGGTGAGTTTCTGTATGAGGTAGGTGAAATGAAGGTAGGTTTGCAGATGGGAAAACTGATTGTGGATGAAATGGAGGGTTCATGATACTGCGGAGGTGAAGTCAAAAAATAGAACCGTGAAGAGATAATCTGGGAGTCCGTGTGGGAAAGATAACAAAATGGGAAGAAGGAGTATGTGGTTGATTCGTGACATGATGAAAGACTATTAGGACTCCCATCCCTAAAGGGTTTTGAAAAACAACATGAGTGTCAGAAGTGTCAAAAGGTGTTATGAATGGGACAACTCATGTGAGTAAGAATGCTACCAGGTAACAGTAACGAAGATGCAAATGGAGGTGTGGGTACTACAGATCTAGGAATGGGGATCCTAGAGGCAAATATCATAGGGTGTGACTGGAAATGTAAGTGTGATACAGAGAGAAAGACTACATGCCAGTGTTGAGTATATACCTGAAGGGGTTGTGACAATGTATAATGATCAAGTACCTGCACACATGAAAACCAAATACCCAATGTGAACAATATTTGAAGAGAATCGAAGATATGAGTATGTATTTGATAAGTGTGAATATGTGCATGTGTACCTGACCAGGGTATGAAAAATGGCACCCCGGGGGCTCAATATGAAAAGAGGCCTAGGGACGGCTGTGATGTAGATGATGGGAAGCCGATCCCGTGGCTGAAAACGGATCGAGAAATGGACACTGTGGGCTCCCTGAATGGTGAGTGGAAGTTTGGAAAAAAGGCCTATATATAGTTGTAGGGCCCACATTGCCACCTCATTTGTACCTGCTGGAATAGTGACTAGACGAGCAGTTTTCAGAGGAGATTTGGAGATTCGGTGAGGACAAGGCATCTGATTGATGATTAGCAAGTGTCAGGTTAGTGGTGTGATCATCCTGCATAGAAATAGGATTTCATTTTTTGGGCAGAGGCTATACGAAGGGCCGTACATATGGGTTTTGTGGGTGTGGGCCCCACGTGCGCAGGCGATCCGGAAGTAGGCGCGCACACATGCACGCATGCCCACCAGATAGATGCACATGGGGGTGTCAGTGAGGGAATTAGAGGCACACACTATGTGCGCACTTGTCGGCTGTACAACGACGAATTTGTGCACGGTTGTGACGTGGACAGGCGCGAACCAGTGAGCACTTGTGTAGGTAATAGGCACGCTTGAGAGCACGCATATGTAGGTAACAGGCACACTTGAGAGCACACCTATGAAGCTAATAGGTGTGCATATGTGCATGCCTATGTAGTGAACAGGTGTGCATGTGTGTGCGCCTGTGGGTTAAAACAGTCGTGCCTTAGAGGCAAAGTTGATGGGTGTAAAATTGATGTTTGTGATGTTGTTGATGGTCTCGTGGGTTGATATAAGACTCTTTGTTGTGGATGCAGGTGGACAGTTTGCACGATGCCAGTGGGTTGGCGAGAGCGAGATTGGTCTCAGCTATGAGATTTCATGGCTATTGAGGAGCCAGGTGTGCGAGTGACTTTGGAAGCCTATAGGTTGCTAAAGTTCTTTGAGTGCCCGTTGATACGGGTGCAGGGGTATCTCCTACAGTTCCTGATCTAGATGTGGAGTCCAGAGATGCACTGCTTCCTTGTGCGAGGAGAGCAGATCCCCTTCACTGTGGTGGAGGATGTGTACTTCTTGATTGGGCTCTCGTTTTGGGGTGTGCCCCTACCGACAGAGCCGGCGCTACCGAGGGACCTGACCCTAGCGACCATTGGCTAGAGATACTGTTCAGGTCAGAAATTTATGTTTGGGATGGTTGTGAGCATTGGGTCGATAGATTCCCTGGCGCATCGTTGTATAGAAGCGATGATTGTGAGAGTATATGTGTCACTCATGACCCAGCGGCTCAGTGGGGACCAGTTGTTGGTGATGGGGATTTCTTGGGTTACAAGTAAAACAAAGCTCTGCAGGGATTTTTATTTCTCAAGAAAAATATTTGAAAGAGATACTGAAGAAAATCCAGATGGAAGATTCCTCTACAGTCAGCACACCTATGGTGGTTGGTTGCAAGCTGAGCAAAAATGATATCTCACCTGATGTTGATCAAAGGACATATCGTTCAATGATAGGCAG
>JZKD02S1607568.1:69802-81012 GCA_000966675.3 Picea glauca | reverse complement strand
TCTTCTAGCGCAGAAGGGGCTGGTTAGGGAACCCCTTGATCTTTGAGTAATCCTTCTTCCGTGAATGTGTATATGATGAAAGGTAGCATTGACATAATGACTAAGACATGTGACTATGGAATGCCAAACACCTCTGAGAAGGGTAAAGAAGACAAAAACCCACATCTTCCTCTCTAGATTGAGAAGATGTTAGGAGAAATAATGACATGCATCCCCAAAGGTGCATTCAAGAAATATTCCCACAACCCAAACACAAGGGCCTCCCAGAACTACTATGTGGTGGAGGATTTGTCACAAACCCCTTGTGCAATGTTAGCTTTGGAAGTCCTCCAGAGCTACCCTTCCCAGAGAAAGGCTTTGTTAGCTGCCTTAGGATCCACTAAGACCTATAATCTAGGAATGATCATGCTTGATATGAATGACTTAAAACCTCATCTTCCTTACCACGTAGCATTTCATATAGTAGTGGCTTACACCATGAAATATTTTACTCAAAATATTTTCCACACGATGGTTGATGAGGGTGCCTGGACATACGTGATGACATTGGCGTGTTGGAAGGCCATTGGCCAACCCATTTTGTCTCTGTCACCTACTCTTCTTACCTCTTTCGATGGTCGTTCGTTTCAACCACATGGAATCATCCCCTCTTTTCTCATGCAGTTAGGAGGGAAGACCATGTGCATCGAGGTTGAAGTGTTTGATGTGTCTCTCAACTACAATCTCTTGTTAGGAAGGAGTTGGACCTAAGTTATGCAACCAGTGGTCGCAATAGTTTTCTGGGTCTTGTTGTTTCCACACGAGGGTTGGATCATGACCATTGATCAATTATCCTTCTCTCGTCCCGACCCTTCATCAGGGGTATCCACGGTCTCGATGATTGGTAACCTCAGCCTAAAATCATCAACGTAGGGGTTAGTTTGTGCCCACCTTTGATGGGTACTTTTGATTACCCACCTCCGATGGAAAATATCCATTACATGTAGGTTGTCCTCGACCCTCCTAGGGGTGAAATATTTCAAATTTCATTGTTTCACATGACTTACTTTAACGATCCATGGAATCTTCCTTCCCCATCCACCATGATGGAAGGGACAGGGAATCATGATGGAAGGGACAGGGAATCATGGCATGGCCATGCCTTTGTCCATGACAGAAGTTGCGTACTCTATAGTTCAACAAGATTTTGTCGACCCTGATCCGAATCCCACACAGAAGTTGGATCCGGTTCTCGAGCCTACATGGGCTCAAGGTTCCCTCCTCAATACTAATTCTTTAGACTTAGTCTTTCCCTCAGATGAGGCAATTATTGAGGCAATGACTAGTTCGGACAGACCCTGGGATGATCTTCAACATAGATCTTACTTCCTCCCAGAGTTAATAAGAATTGAAGCTAGTGAATTCACTCTCACTATGACTGGAGATAAGGCTTGTCTTATCAATCCTTTGGCTACACACGTTGTTTACGCTAAAGGAAATATGGAAACCATTTTTCAAATGATACCTATCGATATATCCAAAATCCATCATGGAGAATATCTTCGTCACAACAGAATGCTCCCCTGAGGAGATTCAAATCTACACAGATTTATTTAAATAATTTTGCGACGTGTTTGCCTGGTATTACAAGGAAATTCCAAACATAGATCCAAGAATCATCAAACATGAAATCACAACATATCCTGATGCTAAGTTGGTCCGGTAGAAGCTTCATCCATTCAACCCTAGGAAAGAAACATATATTAAGGTTGAAGTAGAGAAACTACTCCAAGTTGGTTTCATCTACCCCGTCCAATTGACTCAATGGGTGTCAAATCTTGTTCTAGTCAACAAAAACTAGGGTACGATTCACGTATGTACGAACTTCCGTGATTTGAACAAGGCTTGTCCAAAAGACAATTTCCCCATGCCATTTATTGACCAAATAGTCGATGAATGCCCAGGTTGTGAAGCCTTTTCTTTCATGGATGGTTTTTCAGGATACAATCAGATACATATCAAGCCCGAAGACCAACACAAAACTACTTTCATCTATTTGTGGGGTACATTCTCTTATCGGAAGATGCCTTTTGGTCTGAAAAATGTTGGAGCTACGTTTCAACGGGCCATGTATTTTTCTTTCCACAACCTCAAACACATATTCGAGGCTTATCTCGATGATTTAGCATCACGTTCTCGCAAGAGAGTTGATCATCCCGCACACCTCCGACTTATCTTTGAGCGATGTCGCTACTACCAGATCTGCTTGAATCCAAACAAATGCAGTTTTTGCATCACATCAGTTCACTTGCTTGGTTTCATAGCTTCGAAAATAGGGATCATGTTCAATCCTCTAAAGGTTGAGGTGATAGTTCAGTTGCCTCCCCCGTGCACAATCCCTCAGCTTCAAAGTTTATAGGGAAAAGAAAACTTTTTACGGTGTTTCATCGCAAACTATGCCAATATCACAAATGGTTTCATGTGTGTATTGAAGAAGGGCATTCCTTTCCATTGGGACAAAGCTGCTCAATGCTCTTCTCAAGTGTTGAAACGCGCCCTCACGTCTACCCCTTTGCTTCGACCACCCAATTATAATAAGTATTTATTTTTGTACTTTCCCACTGCGGAGTCGGCCATCGGTATGGTCTTGGTTTAGGAGGATGATTTTCTCTAAGAATATGTGATTTATTACAAGAGCCTAGTTTTGGCTGGACTGGAACTCAATTATTCCTACATTGAAAAACTTGTGTTGGGAGCAGTTCATGTTTTCCAATGGTTCTGTCATTACATCTTGTTTCGCAAGACCACCATCATTTCCATTGTGAACCTGTTTCAATACGTGTTGAAACGACGTGTAATTGGAAGAAATATCAGTAGATAGATAGTTATCTTCCAAGAATTTGACTTGGATTTTGTTTTGAAAAAATCTGAAAAGTTGTTGGTCTTTGCAGAACTCATTTTAGAACTTTCGGTCGGATCAGGTGATGTTATACCTGAAGATTCACCTATAAAAGGACACATGTTTCAGATCACATCTTCGGACCCCTGGTATGGAGATATACTAGTATATCTATAGACTATGAAGTGCCCTACCTTTTCTTCTCATGATGAGTGTCGTCATATACGCCATCAGGCCAAAAACTATCTCATACTCTAGGACACTTTGTATCATAGAGGTGTAGATTGCATCCTTCACGGGTGTCTCACCCATGAAGAAGTGTAAATCATGCTTAACGATTTCCACACTAGAGCATGTGGTGGTCATTTGTCTGGGTTGGAAACAACCCAAAATATTCTATGAGCTGGTTACTTTTGGCTACCATTAGTCAAATATTGTGTTGAATTGGTCAAGAAGTGCCACCCGTGTCATCTCTTCTCCTGGAAGATGAGGGCACACCCCACTCCCATGTTTCTTGTCATCACAGTTGGTCCCTTCACCAAGTGGGGGATTGATTACGCTACATGCAACCCTCCTTCTGCAAAGGGGAACAATTATATCATTGCAGTAGTAGACTACTTCATGAAGTGGTTTGAAGCTATGCCAATGTTTAAAGATGATGGAGATACCACAACTCTGTTTTTGTTTAACTAGATAATAACAAGGTTCGGCATCTCGAGAGAGATTGTCACTGACCATGGCAGTCACTTTCAGAACAAAATGATTTATGAATTAACATCAAATTTTGGGTTGAGGCAAGAACATTCATCACCCTATTACCCACAAGTGAATGGTCAGGTGGAAGCTGTGAATAAATCCCTTAAGACTATCTTATAGTGAATGATCGATTCAGCCAGGTCAAATTGGCATTTTATGTTGTATTCATCATTATGGGCCTACCGAATGTCAGTTAAGACTGCAACCGGTTTCTCACCTTTTCAACTCATTTAAGGGCTAGAAGCAGTCTTTCCTATAGAGTGCCAGATCCCCTCTCTAAAGTTGGCAGTACAGTTATTGCTAGACACTTAACTGCTTGAAGAACATTTATTATATCTTGAGTAGCTCGATGAGAAGTGTCGAGATGTAGCCTTGGATAACGAGGCTCACAAACAAAAAGTCAAGTGTCAATATGATCAGTCCGTCCGTTCTCATATTTTCTCTGAAGGTGACCTTGTCCTAATCTATGACCAAGATAAGGACCCCCTGGGGGAAGGCACGTTCAAACCCATGTGGTTCAAACCTCTCATTGTGAAGGAGGATCTAAAGAAGGGAACTTATCATATGGTGGACTTTGAGGGAAATACTTTGGCAGAGCCTAGAAATGGGCTCTACCTCAAGAAGTATTACTCGTAGGTGGGTCGCCTTGGGTGACTTCTTATAACATATGTATCTAGTCATGTACATTCTCTTTTTATTTTTCATCTTTTTGTTTTATGGATGTGACATTTTTGATGTCATATTTTTCACTATGGCAGATTTCAAGTGAACCAGAGGTGTTCATTAGGTTCTCGGACAGTGCTAGCTGGGACACTCAGAGGCTTGCTTCCACAGCTTGGGTGATTTTCATACCTCAGGGCTAGTTTCTATCTTCAGGAGGTATCTGTTTAGGTGACTCCATAAACAATGTCGTCGAATACAGTGTAGTCTTAGAGTTTCTTCATGACTCTAAGTTACATGGTATATCTCACCTCTGGGTCTACTTAGACACTCAACTGGTTGTGTCTCAGTTAAATGGGTTTTATCACATTTACGATCCTACACTACACCGACGGTTCCTTAGGGTACGTCTCTTATAACAAATCTTTGATTACATTACGTATATCCATGTTCCTAGGATATTGAATCAAATCAAAGATACTCTAGCTAATCATGTATTAGATTGGCATATTGCACACATGTAAGAAAAAGCACACACACACAGACATGTAAATACATTTGTAAAATAGATGTAATCCATAAGACATAAAAGGATGAAAAATATCCATATATATATCAAAAAATATCAGAGTACATGGGTGGGTGCAAGTGCCTCAAAAATATGTCCAGTCAGAGTCACGGGGCTTATGCCCTCAAAATATACAAAATTTTCTCTCGGCACGTAAGTAGTCTAGCCTAGCTAAGGGAGGGGCCTGTTGACCCTGCTGTATTAACCAACAACATTCACCAAACGCTGAAAGAGATGGACCAAGGTCCGTGGCACCCCAACTACGTGAGGTTGCATCAACGGTGGGAGATCATTGATCTATTCCATAGGGACTATACGAGTGAGTGTGGTAAAGGTTCCACTCTACCCATCTCAATACTCTCTCAACCTCTTCAGTTGGAGTCATCCCTACTGCTGCTGGTGGTCCGATGCCTCCAGCTGGTCCTGCCTCTGGTCAAGGATGCCGCCAAGTCCTCGAAAAGTCTGTTGGATGCATTGGTCCAACATCTGTACATAAAAGATACGTAAGTTTCAGATACTCTAGTATACAAAAAAAATGATATATATATATAAAGACATAAATAAATTAAATAAATTTGAAAAGAAAACTTACCCATCTCTCCTCGCTCCACTCCGGGAGGTACTGACATGTTAGGATCTCTAGAAACATTGATTCTGAGATAGGGGTAGTCCTGTATTTCCAGAATTTGTCGTGACCACCAATCAAAAAACTTGTCGTCAAAGGCCTCTATGGTTCTTTCTCCCCCCTATCATGGAAACAACGTTGCCCATATGCATATTGCTGAGAGAGAGGGCTCATGGGCCCCTCGTATAGTCTCTCGAGGACTCGGACTAGGTACCCTCTCGAAGAAAAAGGAGAAAAAAATGGTCCCAAACCCAAAGTTTCCATGCTCCCATATCCAACACTCTGTCATTTGTCTCTTTAGGAAATCTAGCATGGTGGTACTCCATTCAAAAATCTATGCATTTAAGCATAGTACCACACAATTCATGTGCACCCGGGAAGCCTGATGTAAATCTTTGAATCCAGTGATCCACCCAATAAGTATAACTATCACTTTGAATGATAGGTTGTTGATCTTATGTATAGGCACCTGAGAACCTAATTTTTCAGTACCATCCTCACAATGGATTCCATTCAACTCCTTGATGTTGTGTGGCCCAGGGGGAAAAGTGCACAAGTTGACTAGATCCCCTCTCCTTGAGAGACCAGTCAGGAAGTAAATTTCCTCAGTTAATGGAGTCAACGAATGCCCCTCGAGCATGAATGCCTATGCGTCAAGATGCCAATAATCTATCAATGCATTTAGAAGCCTAGGTTGTGCCCTCATAAATGGACACTGGAAGAACTTTAGCAACCTGCATTGCGACAAAACAACGATAGAAGTGGGGTCCTTGGAGACCAAAAAATCAATTTCCTCATGCTCCCTCTCTCTCTAATGCACATACATCATCCAAAAGAAAATGAATGGAGAGTTAACTCTTGCACTTTTTTTTTTACTTAGTTGAGGGTGTACGCGAGATGTCTTGGGGACAGTCACATGTGCACATGTGCAGTTCATCTTCTACCCACGTGTACACGTGGGTTGTGCTTGGATAACCCATGTACATGTAGGGATGACCTCTTTAAAGGTCAGTGCCCCCCCAAAAAACAAAAACAAATGAAAAAAGGAAAGATGGAAATGCAAGAGAGGTTAGTATGTACTTACTTGGGCCAAATGAAAGTTTGTTTCATCCACTAAAGCTCTCGGAATCAACTATTTCAGCAAAGGAGTTTTTTTTTACTTTTGGTCAATTCTCAATTTACAATGGTGATAATGAGCTGCTAGCTTTCTATTTATAGAATTTTTGGCCCCTTTTTGTCATTTTTTTGAACCCTTTTGTCAGTTTTTCTAGCTTGAGAATCATTTACTATGGTTCTTGAGTTTCTCAGGGGATGTTACGATAAGTGTTATTTTGGGTATTGAGAATTTTTTGAGACATGGGTCAGTTTTAAAGGTCTTTTGGTAAAAATTTGTTTTTCAAACTTTGTGCATGTAAGATAGGATTCCACCTCCACTTGTTGCATCTGCTCGTTGTCGTTTTCTCTTTTCCATAGGACTGATCCCACCGAATTGTGACATGGAACCCTCACTCTTGCTCTAGAAGTGTTGTAATTTAGTGGTAGAGCCTACCTTCACATGGATTCCCTAGGTAGATCCTAGTTGCATTTTGGTGTCCATGTCGTCACTTATGACTATAGGCTTGGGAGTCCTTAGTATTTTTTCCTGATTACAAGTTTGAGCCTCATTTGCATGATTCATTATCACTCTTGACCTCACCCTCAGGACTCCCAAAACACAACGGATCTTCTTTTAATCCCTTTTCAGACCCTCTAAACATGAAAAGATTACCGAGTGATCTTGTTGCCCTTCACGCTCGCTAAACTAAAATTTGAAGACATGTCTGTTCGGCAATAGTTTACCCCCTTTTCGGTCTGAATGGTCAAAAGTACGAACAAATGTATACTCTAGGAGCCTAAGTTCTCTAGAAGAGTATTCTCAGGTATAGATTTAACCCTTTTTCGGTCCTGAGGGAATAAACTTACGAAAAAGGACCCCCCCACAGAGTCCATAGTTAATCTCTTTCTAGACTCCCTAAAATTGAAAATATGGTCGAGTGACCTCATTTCTTCACACTCGTTAAATTGGTCCAGAAGAACATCTCTTATGGATTCCATAGTTAAGCTCTTTTCAGACTGCTTAAAAATGAAAAGATTGTCGAGTGATATTGTCTTTGTCACACTCATTAAAATGATTTTGAATAGACGTTTGTTCGGTGCTAGTTTAACCCTTTTTTGAGCCGATTAGACCACCTTCGATAAAGGTACCCCAATGGAGTCTCTTTTTATTCTTTATCAGACTCTCTAAAAATGAAAAACCGTCAAGCTTACCGTCTATGGGCTCGTTAAAATTACACCGAAGGACATTATCAGTGTGTCTTATTAATTGCATTTGCATTCCTACATATTTGGCCTAATGCTAGCTCCATGTTTCTATCAACTCAACCATCTAAAGCATGTCTCATACGGAAGCCTTGTAGCACTTTGCCTCTGTGTCTTGACACCTTGACCCATGGAGGATTTTTCACGAGTGTCCTTTTCCTGCATATGTCCCTTTTCTCTAAACATAAATGTGTTCCTTGCACTTGGAACTAGTATGTCTGTGACACTTAATCCTCCTTTATAACGTAGCATTCTTTATTCTTTTTCAAAACTTTCCACAATTATTGAAAAAGAAAAAAAAATCAAATATACCCCAAAACGAGGAAGCGAAAAGTATTTTCTTTTTTTTGATAGCACAATGAGTCTCCCTTGGACAAATCACATCCTATCATTTGTTTGTCAGGCTCTAGGATTCAATATGACCTTAGGAAGTTTTTCTCACTACATAGAGTTGTGTCCTCCTCCATTTGGTTACCCTTCTAAACATTTGGAGAGTTCGTGTTGCCTCCTGCATCATGAACCTGTGTCAATGCCATGCTCCCTGAGTCTCATCTTTTGTCATGATTTTGTCCAAGGGAAGTCTTACTAAACTTGAGTCAGCCCTTCTACAGTTTTTCTCTTGTCCTCATGACCGACCACCCCAAAAGACCAATCAAGTCCTTGCTCAAAATCAATGAAGTTATATGCATGATCATCAATATCCTCTTGTTTGTTCCCAATGAGTCATCGAATACCTTTGGGTAGCGAAGGCGTACACTCATATTACACTTCTACCCAAGTTTTGAAGATTTTGAAGTTGTTGCTCGAGCTCTGAAAACCTCATCTCCATCCATTGGGCATCATTGGCTTCTTGAATATGGATACTATACATGTATATCTTTTGATTTTTGAGATGTAGATCCGTTGTGTACTGCTCATGACTACACTTTATATAGTTATATGACATGGATCTACAATGTATTTGATTGGAAGCCATGATTTTATTTCATCCTAAGTATGGGTATGCCCACCTCGGTGAGACAAATTGTTATTATTGCAGATGGCACCTCCTAATCTTCGGTCCCTGGGCTCACTCGAGCCATATAGTGGTGAATATTTGTAATGTATTTCATCCATCAAATTTTCTTCTAACCTCACACATTAGGGGGCATCTGTTATAGCCCTAAATTGCACCAGACATGCATACCTGGCATCAGGCCATCTAACTTGCTATCATTTCCAAGCCATCACTGAACAATCTTTTCAAAAAACCATTCCTTTGAAGGTGTACGCACCCTACACCATTATTTCCCATGTACACACGCCTGTTGACCTATTAGAGCCCGTGTACACTCACAGAATATTGTGAAAAGTGGAAAATTTCATAGGATACTAGTTTCTGGGCCATTGCTTAGCCGTTTGACTGCCCATAGCCAATCACCCCAACCGTTACTATCCATTTTGGTCTATAAAATAAGGGGTTGGGGTCTCATTTCAAGGGAAAACACGAGAGAAAAGAAACTCTGCCCATTTTATCAATCCCCATTTGCCCCAATTGCAAACCCCTTTACCATTTCCCTAAGAGAGAATTGAAGAGGAGAAAAAGACATGGAAGTAGTTGGTGCATGGTGAAGAGGCACCCAGAACCAAGTTCGAGGAGAAGTGTCGGTCTCATATTGTAAGTGACTTTTTGTGAGATTAATATAAAGAAGTATCTTTTCCATCCCACCAAATGACGTCTTAAACTTATATGATTTGCTTACATTTCTTTTTTATGATGTCAAACCCACTAATCCATATGTAGAACTCATGTTTGTAGTTTCTTGTTTGACTTTTGATGAATGCAGGTCAGCCTTGGGAGGATATTTGTAGTTAGGAAACAACCAAGCACAAAGGGATCGACACCGGATGTGGAGTTTAAGGTAGGCCTACCAGATCCCTCTCTCTTGTCTTTTATATATGATTGTGGGGTAGTGTTGGGATAGTGATTAAAAGTAGGAGACTTTAGACGGTTTTATCTGCCTACACTTTAGACCCTTGGTGTAGTCCGTAGAGGGATTTTCCCGCTATAACACACATGCAGGATGGAAGGACACCACAAGAATGAATGCCCAATGTTCACACAGTATATGGCAGTAGGTATGCCAAATTTGTTACCACCAGGAGGACTATGGTGCAAAATCTACAAGAAACGGGGTCACGACCCTTATCTGCATGATGATGAAAAAATACGAGACAGTCCCAAAGCGTTCATATTGCACCTTTTGCAAGTAAGTGCGCCATGATGATAAAGATTGCAGAACTATGGAGCTGATGCAAGAAAGGACATCAGATGCATATAGAGTACAGGCTGAAATGATGATTGGGAAAACAACTCCACAGTTCAATCCAGTCCCATCTCCATACAACACTAAGAAACAACAGTATAATACTGCACAGTAACCGTACAATAACACACAATTGCAGTATAACCCGACACAGCCTTAGTACAATACTGCACAGTATAATCAGGTGCCACTTTATAACACACCGAGAGGCGATTGAGCAGGCTATAGAGGAGGAGGAAGAGCTAGAGGAGGCTTCAAACGAGGTAGAGGACCAGTCACATGTCACAATTATTAATAGCCAGGACATTATGCATGAGAATGTCCACTAGCACCAGAAACTTGTATGTATTTTTGTGCATTGTACCATGATACAGAGGAATTTTCAATCTTACTAGTAAAGATTCAGGAAAAGAGGAATAAAAAAAAATAGAATGTATAGTGGATCTCAGTCAAAGCGAGGGATGAAGGAAAAAACATCGACATAGTCACTCGTGGAGGAGCTAAAATAGGCACTGACGCAGTTTGACAGGAACTAGAAAAAAATTAGTGGGTGAAGAAAAATACTGAACCAAAAAAGAAGTTCGACACGTAGAAGGAGAAGGAGATATTCAAGAAAGCCAAACAATAATTTCATAAGGAGGACATGTCATCGACTTCAATTGTGCAACAAGACAAGGAAGCACTAGAATACGAGATGCCTCCATCATTGGATCATACCAACGGGATGCAACCCATGGGACAATTAAGTACAATCAAAGGCCTTTTGCAATCATGTGTAAAGGTATTAAGTGATCCCTCATCAGTGAAAATATTGCAAAGCATACTAGAAAAATGTAGCAGCAATACGGAAGAAAATCTAGAACCAAAAACAATTAATCACCTACACACAAGAAGAGGAAAAAGTAGGGAATTTATACTGAATGCTAACATTGGGGATTTCAATATGGGAGACATAATACTGGATCTAGGATCGGAAGTGAATGTATTACCAAAGAAAACATGGCAATGCATGGGAGATACAACATTAGGATACTCATATGTTCAATTGAAACTAGCAAA
>JZKD02S1607568.1:43385-54573 GCA_000966675.3 Picea glauca | reverse complement strand
TTTGCTAGTTTCAATTGAACATATGAGTATCCTAATGTTGTATCTCCCATGCATTGCCATGTTTTCTTTGGTAATACATTCACTTCCGATCCTAGATCCAGTATTATGTCTCCCATATTGAAATCCCCAATGTTAGCATTCAGTATAAATTCCCTACTTTTTCCTCTTCTTGTGTGTAGGTGATTAATTGTTTTTGGTTCTAGATTTTCTTCCGTATTGCTGCTACATTTTTCTAGTATGCTTTGCAATATTTTCACTGATGAGGGATCACTTAATACCTTTACACATGATTGCAAAAGGCCTTTGATTGTACTTAATTGTCCCATGGGTTGCATCCCGTTGGTATGATCCAATGATGGAGGCATCTCGTATTCTAGTGCTTCCTTGTCTTGTTGCACAATTGAAGTCGATGACATGTCCTCCTTATGAAATTATTGTTTGGCTTTCTTGAATATCTCCTTCTCCTTCTACGTGTCGAACTTCTTTTTTGGTTCAGTATTTTTCTTCACCCACTAATTTTTTTCTAGTTCCTGTCAAACTGCGTCAGTGCCTATTTTAGCTCCTCCACGAGTGACTATGTCGATGTTTTTTCCTTCATCCCTCGCTTTGACTGAGATCCACTATACATTCTATTTTTTTTTATTCCTCTTTTCCTGAATCTTTACTAGTAAGATTGAAAATTCCTCTGTATCATGGTACAATGCACAAAAATACATACAAGTTTCTGGTGCTAGTGGACATTCTCATGCATAATGTCCTGGCTATTAATAATTGTGACATGTGACTGGTCCTCTACCTCGTTTGAAGCCTCCTCTAGCTCTTCCTCCTCCTCTATAGCCTGCTCAATCGCCTCTCGGTGTGTTATAAAGTGGCACCTGATTATACTGTGCAGTATTGTACTAAGGCTGTGTCGGGTTATACTGCAATTGTGTGTTATTGTACGGTTACTGTGCAGTATTATACTGTTGTTTCTTAGTGTTGTATGGAGATGGGACTGGATTGAACTGTGGAGTTGTTTTCCCAATCATCATTTCAGCCTGTACTCTATATGCATCTGATGTCCTTTCTTGCATCAGCTCCATAGTTCTGCAATCTTTATCATCATGGCGCACTTACTTGCAAAAGGTGCAATATGAACGCTTTGGGACTGTCTCGTATTTTTTCATCATCATGCAGATAAGGGTCGTGACCCCGTTTCTTGTAGATTTTGCACCATAGTCCTCCTGGTGGTAACAAATTTGGCATACCTACTGCCATATACTGTGTGAACATTGGGCATTCATTCTTGTGGTGTCCTTCCATCCTGCATGTGTGTTATAGCGGGAAAATCCCTCTACGGACTACACCAAGGGTCTAAAGTGTAGGCAGATAAAACCGTCTAAAGTCTCCTACTTTTAATCACTATCCCAACACTACCCCACAATCATATATAAAAGACAAGAGAGAGGGATCTGGTAGGCCTACCTTAAACTCCACATCCGGTGTCGATCCCTTTGTGCTTGGTTGTTTCCTAACTACAAATATCCTCCCAAGGCTGACCTGCATTCATCAAAAGTCAAACAAGAAACTACAAACATGAGTTCTACATATGGATTAGTGGGTTTGACATCATAAAAAAGAAATGTAAGCAAATCATATAAGTTTAAGACGTCATTTGGTGGGATGGAAAAGATACTTCTTTATATTAATCTCACAAAAAGTCACTTACAATATGAGACCGACACTTCTCCTCGAACTTGGTTCTGGGTGCCTCTTCACCATGCACCAACTACTTCCATGTCTTTTTCTCCTCTTCAATTCTCTCTTAGGGAAATGGTAAAGGGGTTTGCAATTGGGGCAAATGGGGATTGATAAAATGGGCAGAGTTTCTTTTCTCTCGTGTTTTCCCTTGAAATGAGACCCCAACCCCTTATTTTATAGACCAAAATGGATAGTAACGGTTGGGGTGATTGGCTATGGGCAGTCAAACGGCTAAGCAATGGCCCAGAAACTAGTATCCTATGAAATTTTCCACTTTTCACAATATTCTGTGAGTGTACACGGGCTCTAATAGGTCAACAGGCGTGTGTACATGGGAAATAATGGTGTAGGGTGCGTACACCTTCAAAGGAATGGTTTTTTGAAAAGATTGTTCAGTGATGGCTTGGAAATGATAGCAAGTTAGATGGCCTGATGCCAGGTATGCATGTCTGGTGCAATTTAGGGCTATAACAGATGCCCCCTAATGTGTGAGGTTAGAAGAAAATTTGATGGATGAAATACATTACAAATATTCACCACTATATGGCTCGAGTGAGCCCAGGGACCGAAGATTAGGAGGTGCCATCTGCAATAATAACAATTTGTCTCACCGAGGTGGGCATACCCATACTTAGGATGAAATAAAATCATGGCTTCCAATCAAATACATTGTAGATCCATGTCATATAACTATATAAAGTGTAGTCATGAGCAGTACACAACGGATCTACATCTCAAAAATCAAAAGATATACATGTATAGTATCCATATTCAAGAAGCCAATGATGCCCAATGGATGGAGATGAGGTTTTCAGAGCTCGAGCAACAACTTCAAAATCTTCAAAACTTGGGTAGAAGTGTAATATGAGTGTACGCCTTCGCTACCCAAAGGTATTCGATGACTCATTGGGAACAAACAAGAGGATATTGATGATCATGCATATAACTTCATTGATTTTGAGCAAGGACTTGATTGGTCTTTTGGGGTGGTCGGTCATGAGGACAAGAGAAAAACTGTAGAAGGGCTGACTCAAGTTTAGTAAGACTTCCCTTGGACAAAATCATGACAAAAGATGAGACTCAGGGAGCATGGCATTGACACAGGTTCATGATGCAGGAGGCAACACGAACTCTCCAAATGTTTAGAAGGGTAACCAAATGGAGGAGGACACAACTCTATGTAGTGAGAAAAACTTCCTAAGGTCATATTGAATCCTAGAGCCTGACAAACAAATGATAGGATGTGATTTGTCCAAGGGAGACTCATTGTGCTATCAAAAAAAAGAAAATACTTTTCGCTTCCTCGTTTTGGGGTATATTTGATTTTTTTTTCTTTTTCAATAATTGTGGAAAGTTTTGAAAAAGAATAAAGAATGCTACGTTATAAAGGAGGATTAAGTGTCACAGACATACTAGTTCCAAGTGCAAGGAACACATTTATGTTTAGAGAAAAGGGACATATGCAGGAAAAGGACACTCGTGAAAAATCCTCCATGGGTCAAGGTGTCAAGACACAGAGGCAAAGTGCTACAAGGCTTCCGTATGAGACATGCTTTAGATGGTTGAGTTGATAGAAACATGGAGCTAGCATTAGGCCAAATATGTAGGAATGCAAATGCAATTAATAAGACACACTGATAATGTCCTTCGGTGTAATTTTAACGAGCCCATAGACGGTAAGCTTGACGGTTTTTCATTTTTAGAGAGTCTGATAAAGAATAAAAAGAGACTCCATTGGGGTACCTTTATCGAAGGTGGTCTAATCGGCTCAAAAAAGGGTTAAACTAGCACCGAACAAACGTCTATTCAAAATCATTTTAATGAGTGTGACAAAGACAATATCACTCGACAATCTTTTCATTTTTAAGCAGTCTGAAAAGAGCTTAACTATGGAATCCATAAGAGATGTTCTTCTGGACCAATTTAACGAGTGTGAAGAAATGAGGTCACTCGACCATATTTTCAATTTTAGGGAGTCTAGAAAGAGATTAACTATGGACTCTGTGGGGGGGTCCTTTTTCGTAAGTTTATTCCCTCAGGACCGAAAAAGGGTTAAATCTATACCTGA
The DNA here is from genome assembly GCA_000966675.3 of Picea glauca. Classification (NCBI taxonomy): domain Eukaryota; kingdom Viridiplantae; phylum Streptophyta; class Pinopsida; order Pinales; family Pinaceae; genus Picea; species Picea glauca. Next base: position 50,765 of record JZKD02S1607568.1, on the reverse strand, counting down.
GAATACTCTTCTAGAGAACTTAGGCTCCTAGAGTATACATTTGTTCGTACTTTTGACCATTCAGACCGAAAAGGGGGTAAACTATTGCCGAACAGACATGTCTTCAAATTTTAGTTTAGCGAGCGTGAAGGGCAACAAGATCACTCGGTAATCTTTTCATGTTTAGAGGGTCTGAAAAGGGATTAAAAGAAGATCCGTTGTGTTTTGGGAGTCCTGAGGGTGAGGTCAAGAGTGATAATGAATCATGCAAATGAGGCTCAAACTTGTAATCAGGAAAAAATACTAAGGACTCCCAAGCCTATAGTCATAAGTGACGACATGGACACCAAAATGCAACTAGGATCTACCTAGGGAATCCATGTGAAGGTAGGCTCTACCACTAAATTACAACACTTCTAGAGCAAGAGTGAGGGTTCCATGTCACAATTCGGTGGGATCAGTCCTATGGAAAAGAGAAAACGACAACGAGCAGATGCAACAAGTGGAGGTGGAATCCTATCTTACATGCACAAAGTTTGAAAAACAAATTTTTACCAAAAGACCTTTAAAACTGACCCATGTCTCAAAAAATTCTCAATACCCAAAATAACACTTATCGTAACATCCCCTGAGAAACTCAAGAACCATAGTAAATGATTCTCAAGCTAGAAAAACTGACAAAAGGGTTCAAAAAAATGACAAAAAGGGGCCAAAAATTCTATAAATAGAAAGCTAGCAGCTCATTATCACCATTGTAAATTGAGAATTGACCAAAAGTAAAAAAAAACTCCTTTGCTGAAATAGTTGATTCCGAGAGCTTTAGTGGATGAAACAAACTTTCATTTGGCCCAAGTAAGTACATACTAACCTCTCTTGCATTTCCATCTTTCCTTTTTTCATTTGTTTTTGTTTTTTGGGGGGGCACTGACCTTTAAAGAGGTCATCCCTACATGTACATGGGTTATCCAAGCACAACCCACGTGTACACGTGGGTAGAAGATGAACTGCACATGTGCACATGTGACTGTCCCCAAGACATCTCGCGTACACCCTCAACTAAGTAAAAAAAAAAGTGCAAGAGTTAACTCTCCATTCATTTTCTTTTGGATGATGTATGTGCATTAGAGAGAGAGGGAGCATGAGGAAATTGATTTTTTGGTCTCCAAGGACCCCACTTCTATCGTTGTTTTGTCGCAATGCAGGTTGCTAAAGTTCTTCCAGTGTCCATTTATGAGGGCACAACCTAGGCTTCTAAATGCATTGATAGATTATTGGCATCTTGACGCATAGGCATTCATGCTCGAGGGGCATTCGTTGACTCCATTAACTGAGGAAATTTACTTCCTGACTGGTCTCTCAAGGAGAGGGGATCTAGTCAACTTGTGCACTTTTCCCCCTGGGCCACACAACATCAAGGAGTTGAATGGACTCCATTGCAAGGATGGTACTGAAAAATTAGGTTCTCAGGTGCCTATACATAAGATCAACAACCTATCATTCAAAGTGATAGTTCTACTTATTGGGTGGATCACAGGATTCAAAGATTTACATCAAGCTTCCCGGGTGCACATGAATTGTGTGGTACTATGCTTAAATGCATAGATTTTTGAATGGAGTACCACCATGCTAGATTGCCTAAAGAGACAAATGACAGAGTGTTGGATATGGGAGCACAGAAACTTTGGGTTTGGGACCATTTTTTTCTCGTTTTTCTTCGAGAGGGTACCTAGTCTGAGTCCTCGAGAGACTATACGAGGGGCCCATGAGCCCTCTCTCTCAGCAATATGCATATGGGCAACGTTGTTTCCATGATAGGGGGGAGAAATAACCATAGAGGCCTTTGACGACAAGTTTTTTGATTGGTGGTCACGACAGATTCTGGAAATACAGGACTACCCCTATGTTAGGATCAATGTTTCTAGAGATCCTAACATGTCAGTACCTCCCGGAGTGGAGTGAGGAGAGATGGGTAAGTTTTCTTTTCAAATTTATTTAATTTATTTATGTCTTTTTATATCTATCATTTTTTTTGTATACTAGAGTATCTGAAACTTACGTATATTTTATGTACAGATGTTGGACCAATGCATCCAACAGACTTTTCGAGGACTTGGCGGCATCCTTGACCAGAGGCAGGACTAGCTGGAGGCATCGGACCACCAGCAGCAGTAGGGGTGACTCCAACCAAAGAGGCTGAGAGAGTATTGAGATGGGTAGAGTGGAACCTTTACCACACTCACTCGTACAGTCCCTATGGAATAGATCAATGATCTCCCACCATTGATGCAACCTCACGTAGTTGTAGTGCCACGGACCTGGGTCTATCTCTTTCAGCGTTTGGTGAATGTTGTTGGTTAATACGGCAGGGTCAACAGGCCCCACTTACGTGCCGAGAGAACCTTTTGTATATTTTGAGGGCATAATCCCCGTGACTCTGACTGGACATATTTTTGAGGCACTTGCACCCACCCATGTACTCTGATATTTTTTGATATATATATGGATATTTTTCATCCTTTTATGTCTTATGGATTACATCTATTTTACAAATGTATTTACATGTCTGTGTGTGTGTGCTTTTTCTTACATGTGTGCAATATGCCAATCTAATACATGATTAGCTAGAGTATCTTTGATTTGATTCAATATCCTAGGAACATGGATATACGTAATGTAATCAAAGATTTGTTATAAGAGACGTACCCTAAGGAACCGTCGGTGTAGTGTAGGATCGTAAATGTGATAAAACCCATTTAACTGAGACACAACCAGTTGAGTGTCTAAGTAGACCCAGAGGTGAGATATACCATGTAACTTAGAGTCATGAAGAAACTCTAAGACTACACTGTATTCGACGACATTGTTTATGGAGTCACCTAAACAGATACCTCCTGAAGATAGAAACTAGCCCTGAGGTATGAAAATCACCCAAGCTGTGGAAGCAAGCCTCTGAGTGTCCCAGCTAGCACTGTCCGAGAACCTAATGAACACCTCTGGTTCACTTGAAATCTGCCATAGTGAAAAATATGACATCAAAAATGTCACATCCATAAAACAAAAAGATGAAAAATAAAAAGAGAATGTACATGACTAGATACATATGTTATAAGAAGTCACCCAAGGCGACCCACCTACGAGTAATACTTCTTGAGGTAGAGCCCATTTCTAGGCTCTGCCAAAGTATTTCCCTCAAAGTCCACCATATGATAAGTTCCCTTCTTTAGATCCTCCTTCACAATGAGAGGTTTGAACCACATGGGTTTGAACGTGCCTTCCCCCAGGGGGTCCTTATCTTGGTCATAGATTAGGACAAGGTCACCTTCAGAGAAAATATGAGAACGGACGGACTGATCATATTGACACTTGACTTTTTGTTTGTGAGCCTCGTTATCCAAGGCTACATCTCGACACTTCTCATCGAGCTACTCAAGATATAATAAATGTTCTTCAAGCAGTTAAGTGTCTAGCAATAACTGTACTGCCAACTTTAGAGAGGGGATCTGGCACTCTATAGGAAAGACTGCTTCTAGCCCTTAAATGAGTTGAAAAGGTGAGAAACCGGTTGCAGTCTTAACTGACATTCGGTAGGCCCATAATGATGAATACAACATAAAATGCCAATTTGACCTGGCTGAATCGATCATTCACTATAAGATAGTCTTAAGGGATTTATTCACAGCTTCCACCTGACCATTCACTTGTGGGTAATAGGGTGATGAATGTTCTTGCCTCAACCCAAAATTTGATGTTAATTCATAAATCATTTTGTTCTGAAAGTGACTGCCATGGTCAGTGACAATCTCTCTCGAGATGCCGAACCTTGTTATTATCTAGTTAAACAAAAACAGAGTTGTGGTATCTCCATCATCTTTAAACATTGGCATAGCTTCAAACCACTTCATGAAGTAGTCTACTACTGCAATGATATAATTGTTCCCCTTTGCAGAAGGAGGGTTGCATGTAGCGTAATCAATCCCCCACTTGGTGAAGGGACCAACTGTGATGACAAGAAACATGGGAGTGGGGTGTGCCCTCATCTTCCAGGAGAAGAGATGACACGGGTGGCACTTCTTGACCAATTCAACACAATATTTGACTAATGGTAGCCAAAAGTAACCAGCTCATAGAATATTTTGGGTTGTTTCCAACCCAGACAAATGACCACCACATGCTCTAGTGTGGAAATCGTTAAGCATGATTTACACTTCTTCATGGGTGAGACACCCGTGAAGGATGCAATCTACACCTCTATGATACAAAGTGTCCTAGAGTATGAGATAGTTTTTGGCCTGATGGCGTATATGACGACACTCATCATGAGAAGAAAAGGTAGGGCACTTCATAGTCTATAGATATACTAGTATATCTCCATACCAGGGGTCCGAAGATGTGATCTGAAACATGTGTCCTTTTATAGGTGAATCTTCAGGTATAACATCACCTGATCCGACCGAAAGTTCTAAAATGAGTTCTGCAAAGACCAACAACTTTTCAGATTTTTTCAAAACAAAATCCAAGTCAAATTCTTGGAAGATAACTATCTATCTACTGATATTTCTTCCAATTACACGTCGTTTCAACACGTATTGAAACAGGTTCACAATGGAAATGATGGTGGTCTTGCGAAACAAGATGTAATGACAGAACCATTGGAAAACATGAACTGCTCCCAACACAAGTTTTTCAATGTAGGAATAATTGAGTTCCAGTCCAGCCAAAACTAGGCTCTTGTAATAAATCACATATTCTTAGAGAAAATCATCCTCCTAAACCAAGACCATACCGATGGCCGACTCCGCAGTGGGAAAGTACAAAAATAAATACTTATTATAATTGGGTGGTCGAAGCAAAGGGGTAGACGTGAGGGCGCGTTTCAACACTTGAGAAGAGCATTGAGCAGCTTTGTCCCAATGGAAAGGAATGCCCTTCTTCAATACACACATGAAACCATTTGTGATATTGGCATAGTTTGCGATGAAACACCGTAAAAAGTTTTCTTTTCCCTATAAACTTTGAAGCTGAGGGATTGTGCACGGGGGAGGCAACTGAACTATCACCTCAACCTTTAGAGGATTGAACATGATCCCTATTTTCGAAGCTATGAAACCAAGCAAGTGAACTGATGTGATGCAAAAACTGCATTTGTTTGGATTCAAGCAGATCTGGTAGTAGCGACATCGCTCAAAGATAAGTCGGAGGTGTGCGGGATGATCAACTCTCTTGCGAGAACGTGATGCTAAATCATCGAGATAAGCCTCGAATATGTGTTTGAGGTTGTGGAAAGAAAAATACATGGCCCGTTGAAACGTAGCTCCAACATTTTTCAGACCAAAAGGCATCTTCCGATAAGAGAATGTACCCCACAAATAGATGAAAGTAGTTTTGTGTTGGTCTTCGGGCTTGATATGTATCTGATTGTATCCTGAAAAACCATCCATGAAAGAAAAGGCTTCACAACCTGGGCATTCATCGACTATTTGGTCAATAAATGGCATGGGGAAATTGTCTTTTGGACAAGCCTTGTTCAAATCACGGAAGTTCGTACATACGTGAATCGTACCCTAGTTTTTGTTGACTAGAACAAGATTTGACACCCATTGAGTCAATTGGACGGGGTAGATGAAACCAACTTGGAGTAGTTTCTCTACTTCAACCTTAATATATGTTTCTTTCCTAGGGTTGAATGGATGAAGCTTCTACCGGACCAACTTAGCATCAGGATATGTTGTGATTTCATGTTTGATGATTCTTGGATCTATGTTTGGAATTTCCTTGTAATACCAGGCAAACACGTCGCAAAATTATTTAAATAAATCTGTGTAGATTTGAATCTCCTCAGGGGAGCATTCTGTTGTGACGAAGATATTCTCCATGATGGATTTTGGATATATCGATAGGTATCATTTGAAAAATGGTTTCCATATTTCCTTTAGCGTAAACAACGTGTGTAGCCAAAGGATTGATAAGACAAGCCTTATCTCCAGTCATAGTGAGAGTGAATTCACTAGCTTCAATTCTTATTAACTCTGGGAGGAAGTAAGATCTATGTTGAAGATCATCCCAGGGTCTGTCCGAACTAGTCATTGCCTCAATAATTGCCTCATCTGAGGGAAAGACTAAGTCTAAAGAATTAGTATTGAGGAGGGAACCTTGAGCCCATGTAGGCTCGAGAACCGGATCCAACTTCTGTGTGGGATTCGGATCAGGGTCGACAAAATCTTGTTGAACTATAGAGTACGCAACTTCTGTCATGGACAAAGGCATGGCCATGCCATGATTCCCTGTCCCTTCCATCATGATTCCCTGTCCCTTCCATCATGGTGGATGGGGAAGGAAGATTCCATGGATCGTTAAAGTAAGTCATGTGAAACAATGAAATTTGAAATATTTCACCCCTAGGAGGGTCGAGGACAACCTACATGTAATGGATATTTTCCATCGGAGGTGGGTAATCAAAAGTACCCATCAAAGGTGGGCACAAACTAACCCCTACGTTGATGATTTTAGGCTGAGGTTACCAATCATCGAGACCGTGGATACCCCTGATGAAGGGTCGGGACGAGAGAAGGATAATTGATCAATGGTCATGATCCAACCCTCGTGTGGAAACAACAAGACCCAGAAAACTATTGCGACCACTGGTTGCATAACTTAGGTCCAACTCCTTCCTAACAAGAGATTGTAGTTGAGAGACACATCAAACACTTCAACCTCGATGCACATGGTCTTCCCTCCTAACTGCATGAGAAAAGAGGGGATGATTCCATGTGGTTGAAACGAACGACCATCGAAAGAGGTAAGAAGAGTAGGTGACAGAGACAAAATGGGTTGGCCAATGGCCTTCCAACACGCCAATGTCATCACGTATGTCCAGGCACCCTCATCAACCATCGTGTGGAAAATATTTTGAGTAAAATATTTCATGGTGTAAGCCACTACTATATGAAATGCTACGTGGTAAGGAAGATGAGGTTTTAAGTCATTCATATCAAGCATGATCATTCCTAGATTATAGGTCTTAGTGGATCCTAAGGCAGCTAACAAAGCCTTTCTCTGGGAAGGGTAGCTCTGGAGGACTTCCAAAGCTAACATTGCACAAGGGGTTTGTGACAAATCCTCCACCACATAGTAGTTCTGGGAGGCCCTTGTGTTTGGGTTGTGGGAATATTTCTTGAATGCACCTTTGGGGATGCATGTCATTATTTCTCCTAACATCTTCTCAATCTAGAGAGGAAGATGTGGGTTTTTGTCTTCTTTACCCTTCTCAGAGGTGTTTGGCATTCCATAGTCACATGTCTTAGTCATTATGTCAATGCTACCTTTCATCATATACACATTCACGGAAGAAGGATTACTCAAAGATCAAGGGGTTCCCTAACCAGCCCCTTCTGCGCTAGAAGA
>JZKD02S1607567.1:773728-790275 GCA_000966675.3 Picea glauca | reverse complement strand
ATAGTATAGCAAATTCGTCGCAAGATTATTTACATTCGTCTCTCTTGCGACGATATCAAATGATGCTTGGATTCATTTCATATTTGATTTATCAACTTGAAATATCAATTTGATACTTTGCACACTACCTGGACCTTCAGTCAAATACAAATATGAAACTTGGAATCATTAACATATCTACTAGAACATATGAAAAATAGGGTTTATGGTTTCCATGATGAATTGATTGTTGCGCCTCTTTCGTCACCTTAGTGAGAAAAATAGAGGTGCTTGCAATCTTAGTTGGGTTTGCTAAGCAGGACAGATGCAAGGAAAAGGGTTAGAAAAAGAAATATAAAACAATAACTAAGAATTAAACTACGAAATAAAACAACAACTAAATTTATAAACATAGGGACATAAGGACAAAAGAAAGAATGAGACCCATATCACCAATGATAAGGCTAATATTAGTGAAAGAAAACACCGAGAAGCAAGGGGACTATGAGTCCCTTCTTCCTCCAAGGGAGGGCTCTTGGACCCCCACAAATAATCTCTTCTTACAACTTTGAAAACAAAAATGAAAATGGTGAAATAATTCTTTGCTAATCCACTCAAGGGGTGAGATGGATTTCCCAATGCAATGATGCAAGTATACTCTTGGCAAGGATAGAAGAGTCCTCAAGAGAATAATGGCAGCATAACTTTGCTTTGAATTCCTTGAAAAATGAAGTGTATTCATGGCCCTTTTATAGCATTCCTTTGGGTTATTGTCCAACTAGTTTGTAGTGTGTAAAGAGGCTAATTAGGGAATTTCTGGGTCTTTGACCAGCCACCCAGTCGAATCCAATCTAGATTTGAGTGTCAAATCAACTTGGAAGCTGAACTAGAAGTGGGTGGAAGGCCGACCACTCTAATAAATGTGTTGTTTCTCAGGTGTGTGGATTTTTGCGACCACAATCGCGCATCGTGCGCATGTGCACGATTTTTGCATTCCGGTTTTGTGCATGTGCACGCGCACCCAATGTCTTCATAGTTCCCTTTAATTTTTGCACTAGTTGTATAGTTTTGACCCTTTGTGAATTCTTTTATGTTAATCCAGGTCCATGGATGACTTCATAACTATTTGACGATGTTGAATTCTTGTAACCATTTGCAGACGAAATTTCAGTGATAATAGATGCCCCCTGATGGATGTGGTTAGGAGCATACGTATAGTCGAAATACATCAATGTTTCTTCTACTGAGAGTGTTGTTGTAAGAGAGAGAAATAGTGGGATTGTCAAGAGTGTCCCATTGGAGGGAGAAGGGAACCTATAGAACCTGACCTTCCATAAGGTGTGTAAAAAATAAATTGTGTATAAACGAGGCGGGCATGCCCCATGCTCGTGTCATGTAACTCAAAAAGAGGAATGAAGTGTTGATGTAGACAATTGAAATGCCCTCGGGGGTGGTCTGATAAAGGCAGAAGACAATTCTGTGGAGGAACATACTTTGAATAGTAGGCAGTGACATCTATAAGAAGTATCACGGATTCTGTAGGCATTGATAGCCCAGCCAAGTTCAAAGGTCTTCGGCAAGTATAAGAACTAACTGCAATAGTCGCAAAGTAAGACCCACCGTAACATGAGAAAGTGTTGACATCGAATGTTATGGGGGTCAACGACAACAAAGAGGAATTGTGGTTCTCCCTGTTCCATCCGAGATATCACATTGGATGGGTAATGAGAATCAAGATACTGTCGCCCTTCTGGAAAACTGTGTTGATGTCGACAAAAAGGGGGACACGACTCCCAGAAGAAAATGGCTTCATGAAATCTACTAGGTGAGGTGAGGAATGGGAGGAGGTACATGGATGAAGTCAAGATATAGGAAGACTCAAGACTACCCTTGGTTGGGGTATATGTGAGATAGAAGTGGCCGCAACCGTTCAATGAGGTACAGTGTTAGGGGGACAGCAAGACAGAGGATAAGTTGTGCCAGAGGCGGGACAAAGTGAATAAACTCAGAGGGCAGAGGTAAGTGGCATGTGGGATACTCAGAGGATATGGACAATGTCATTAAGGGTAGATGAGAAAGAGTGCCCCAAACAAGGGCGACATGGGTTGCATTTTCCAAAAAGGGAAGAAGGTCGCCAAAGGTGATGACAAAAAGGTAATGTAATTGCTGGAAACAAAGGCGTTTGTACAATAAATAAAGAATAATTTGGGATAAGTGTACAAATATAGAAAGAGCTGCCCCAATGTGATATGGTTGGCCCGGGTAGGGCACAATTTGCTTGGAGAACTGGTGGAGGGTGGGGGCCCCATGGGTGGGTTTCTGTATGAGGTAGGTGAAATGAAGGGAAATTTGCAGATGGGAAAACTGATTGTGGATAAAGTGAAGGGTTCATGATATTGCGGGGGTGCAGACAAAAAATAGAACTGTGAAGAGATAATCCGGGAGTCCATTGGGAAAGCTAGAAAAATGAGGAGAAGGAGTATGTGGCTAATTCACGACATGATATAAGACTATCATGACTCCCATCACTAAAGGGTTTTGAAAAACAGCATGAGTGTCAAAAGCACAAAAGGGTGCTATGAATGGGACAACTCATGTGGGTAAGAGTGCTACCGGGTGACAGTACTGAAGATGCAAATGGAGGTGTTGGTACTGTAGAGCCGGAAATGGGGATCCTAGAGGCAAATGTCAGAGGGTATGACTGGAGATGTAAGTGAGATTCAGAGGGAATGACTACATGCCAGTGCTGAGTATATACCTGAAGGGGTTGTGTTGATGTATGATGACCAAGTACTTGCACACATGAAAACCAAATACCCAACGTGAACAATATCTTAAGAGAATCGAATATATGAGCATGTATTTGATAATTTTGAATATGTGCATGCATACCTGGTCAAGGTATGAAAAAATTGCGTTCCAGGGGCTCGGGATGAAAAGAGGCCCAGGGACTGTCGTGATGTAGATGACAGGATGCTAATCCCATGGTTGAAGACGGATCGAGAAATGGACACCCGGAGCTCCCAGAATGGTGAGTGGAAGTTTGGCGAAAAGGCCTATATATAGTTGTAGGGCCCACATTGCCACCTCATTTGTACTTGCTGCTATAGTGACTCGACAAGAAGTATTCAGAGGAGATTTGGAGATTATGGGAGGACGAGGCATCCAATCAAGGACCAGCAAGCTTCAGGCTAGTGGTCTGATCATCCTGCATAGAATTAGGGTTTCCTTTTTTGGGTAGGGGTTGTATGGAGGGCTGTACAAGAGGTTTTATGAGTGTGGGCCCCCATGTGAGCGGGCGATCCGGAAGTAGGCGCGCACACATGCACGCCTGCCCACCAGATAGGCACGCATGGTGGCACCTGTAAGGGGGACAAGGGCGCGTACTATGTGCGTGCATGTTGGCTACACAACTGTGCATGTGTGCGCGACTATGTATTGGACAGGCATGCTTTAAAGCGCACCTGTAAGCTGAGCAAGCGCGCACGCGTGCATGCCTGAAGGATGGGCAGGTGCATCTGAGTGTGCGCCTGTGTAATGAACAGGCGCACATACGTGCGTGCCTGTGGAGTGAACAGGTGCACACATGTGTGCACCTATGGGTTTAAACAGCCATGCCTTGGAGGCTGGGTTGACGGGTGTAAAACTTATCTTTTTAATGTTGTTTATGGTCCATTTGGCTGACTTAGGACTATTTTATGTGGTTGTAGGTGATCATTGTGCACGATGTCGGTTGGTTGGTGAGAGTCGGATTGGTCCCAGCTGCGAGACGTCGTGGCTATTAAGGAGCCAGGGGTACGTGCGAATTTGGTAGCCTATGGCCTGCTAAAGTTCTTTGAGTGCCCATTGATACGGGTGCAGGAGTATCTCCTGCAGTTCTTTATCCGGATGTGGAGTTTGGACCTGCATTGTTTCATAGTGTGGGGAGAGCAAATTGCCTTCACTGCGGTGGAGGACATATACTTTTTGATTGGGCTCCCATTTCGGGGAATGCCCCTACAGGCATAGTCGGTGTTACCGAGGGATGTGTCGCTAGCGACAGTTGGCCAGAGGTACTGTTCGAGGGCGAACTTTATTTTTGGCACTGTCGTGAGCATTGGGGCGATGGATGCCCTAGTGCATCACCATATAGCAGCGATGATTGTGAGAGTTTATGGGTCTCTGGTGACGCAGCGGATCAGTGGTGGTCATCTGTGTGTCATGCAGAGGGTGTTGGTCGGTGAGCACTTCGCCTGGGGGCTTACGCTGCATGCTAGGATGGTAGGGCAGCTGGACCACTGTCGGTCCATGGATACAGGAGAGTTTCCCTTCGGGTCCATCCTAGTGGCCTGTTTTTGGAGAGGGTGCCTATGTTGCACCCTAGGATTTTGTTAGGTGTGCCTGGGGTATGAGAGCCGCGACTAAAGAGGTGGTCGACTGTTTTTCTTCACCACGGTGGTGGCGAGGGAGGCCACTTCTTTACTGTTGAGGCGACGCAGGTGTGGCGGCAGATGCCGCAAGTGATATTTCAGTTCCCCTATGCTGGGGTTGACTTCCGGGAGGATTCGGACATGGTGTTACCTCCAGGGGAGGTGTTTGACCATCGAGGTATGTTGATGAGTTTTATACATATATATATATATTGAGATAGCATGACATATTGATATGATATAGATGTTGATACTATCTATTGATTATTTGTATGTGCATATGTGGCACCTTGCGGGCACAAGGTGGAGTTGCGGAGAGCGTCGACTCGTCAGGAGCTAGAGAGATTGTCGTGGGGAGGGCCGCAGGTTGGAGAGAGACGTCGGTGTGAGGACGTTGATGCGAGACCAGTTGATCCTAAGAGAGCAGCGAGGAGACGTCGGTTTGATGAACCTGGTGTTGGGCTATCACATGCTCCTCTGGCGGATGCCGAAGTAGATTTTGAGGACATACGTCGTCGCCTGGAGGAGGTGCTACAGGGTGTGCCTAAGGGCATGTGGTCTCGTATCCAGGATGAGGCCATCCTAGAGCAGTGTGTGGGGATTTTTCCACCATGGAGGGTCGTGGTACGACGGGCAACAGTAGTTGGTGCTGCGATGACCAGACAACTACCTCCGAGGCAGGAGGGACCAGTAGTGGGTGGGGGACCACTGCCTGAGGGAGGGGCAGGAGGTGGTGCTCTAGAGGCACCTTGAGTGGTTCTCTATGTTTTGTTGTATTTTTGTATACAGGCTGGTGAGCCCATTTTGTATCGAGGTGCTTCACTGGCCCGTGGATACTTGTATTTTTGTATGTAAACATTTGGATGGCATTGTGGACCGTTTTATATATACATGAGTATACATTTTGATATCTATGTGGTGTTTACATATGTTTTGTTAATGTGTTGATGATGTCTAATATATATATGTTGTGACAGGTTTTTGATATGTTTATGTATGTGTAGAGGTAGCTTGATGTGATAAATGCCAGTCTAACACAATATTAGCTAGGTTATCTGTAATTTGATTCAATTGTCTTGGAATATGTGTAAATGTAATGGAATCAAAATGTCAAGATAAAAGTATAACATGCAGGTATTTGCGAAAGAGGCAAGGATCGCGTACGCAGTACACATTGTTGAGCTGGAGAATGAATAGTTGAGAGTAGAGAAAGAGGCTAAGGTGACAAATATGATGATGTTGGGAATCGGCCAGGAGGCCAATGACGACGGTGTATTCGGCTTGGTTGTTGGTCACTGAACCCAAATATATGCCGCTTGAATGGAGCATTTCATGTGAGAGGGTGTAGAGAGCCCAAGCAGCTGAAGCGAGATTTTGTGTCCAACAGTTGGTACCGTCAGTGTAACCAATGTGGTAGGTTAGTGGAGGAAGCATCTGTCAAGAGCACAAATGATAGTTTAGATGTGAGGGATGGAAAAAAGATTAAAAGCACTATAAAAGAAATAACCTGAAGTAGAATGACTACATTTAAGCATAAAATTTCTTTAATTATAACCCGTTGATGGGTTCTTTGAGAGAGAGGCCTTCGGGCGAGGCCAGGATGTATGCGCCTTTGGTGAGGCAATGTTGGATAATGTATGGGCCATGCCACAGTGACTCGAATTTTCCATGGCCAAAAGTATCATGAGCGATATCGTAAGCCAGGATGAGGTCGCCTTCGCGAAATGAGCAAAGGTTGACATTTCGATCAAAGGTATCCTTTGATCATTTTTTAGCTGCCTCATTGTTCTATAATGAAGATCGACGATCTTCATCCAGGGACTCTAAGTTCAGCAAGCACTGCTCCATTGGAGAAGTGTTGGGTAATAGCTCAATTGCGGTGCGTAAGGTGGGAATTTCGCACTCGATGGGAAGAGTGGCCTCAACCCCATGGATTAGATGAAATGGTGTGAAACTAGTTGTTGTTTTCACATCCGTACGGTAAGCCCATAGCGCGGAAAATAACATATGATGCCAATTCGTCTTCTGTTTGTTAACCGTGTGTTGTAACATGGTCTTGAGGACCTTGTTAACTGCTTCGACCTATCCGTTAGACTGAGGGTAATATGGTGAGGTAAACTCGTGGGAGAATCCTAACCAAGATGAGAGTTCAACGAAAATCTCATTCTCGAAGTGTTTCCCGTGATCGGAAACAAGTTAGAGTGGTACTCCAAAGCGAGATATGACATGGTTAAAGAAAACACGCACTGCGATGTCAGCGGTATTGTTGAAGGTGAGCATAGCTTCAGCCCATTTGGTGAAGTAATCGACCGCGACAACAATGTATTTGTGTCCATTGCTAGAGGGGGGATTACAAGTCATGAAGTCGATGCCCCATTTACAAAAAGGGTCAACAGTGATGACTAGATGGAGAAGAGAAGGTGGTGCTCGAGCTTTGTTGGTGTAAATATGACACTTCTCGCATCGTTTCACGGTGTGAATGCAATCGTGAAACAAGGTAGGCCAAAAGCAACCTACTCGGATAATCTTCTGAGCAGTGAATATTCCCGAAAGATGGCCCCCAAATGCGTCGTTGTGGCAGTTGTTCAAGACTCTATCGACCTCGTCAATGGTCAGGCATTGATGAAGAATGGTGTCGACCCCTCACCGGTATAAGATGTCTCTGATGAGGAGGTAGCGGGGGGACTGGTGGTGAATACGATGATGATCATCTCGTGAAAGGTGGTTACCGAAATTTTGAGTTCGGAGGTAGACAAGGAGGTCGGCGTACCAAGGATCATCCGAAGTGATGTAAAAGAGGTGTTCGTCGGCAAAGTCAGTATTGACTGGGGCATTGGTTGTGTCTGAGGGGAGGGTCGTGACCAATTCGGCGAGAACGAGGGCTTTCTTTCTCTTGGGTGTTGAGAATTCAAGATCATACTCCTAAAGGATAACAATCCATCGAGAAAATTTGTCATTAATTTGTCGACGACTGAGCAAGTATTGCATAGGGTTGGAATCTGCTACAACTTTAGTTGTGCGAAGAAGAATCTAGTGATACAGTTTCTGGACTGCGAGGACGAATGCAAGAGCTAGTTTCTCTTCGTGTTTATACTTCAAGGGTGGCCCTGAGAGGTTTTTACTAACGTAATAAATGACATGCTCACGATTTTCGTCACCTAGCTGAATGAGAACTCCTGCTACTGAAACGGTTGACGCTAATATGTAGAGGATATAGTCGCGATTGTAGTCAAGTGCACTAATTAAAGGGGCGTTGGAGAGTGCCATTTTAATATCGTCAAATGAATGTTGGGCATGTTCATCCTAGTGAAATGGGATGTCATGATGTAGTAAGAAAAGGAAACCGTGTGTACGAATGGCGTAGTCTAGGACAAATCATCGTAGAAAGTTAGCTTTGCCTTGGAGGCTCTAGAGTTGACGTAAATTCCAGGGAGGTGAAATTTCGGTGATAGCTTGGACTTTGAGGGGGTCCACGGTAATACCGCTTTGGGAAACAATGAATCCGAGGAGGCACCCCACGATGACACAGAAAACACACTTGAGAGGATTCAAGTGGATGTTGTATTGACGACACCGTTGGAAGATGATTCGTAAATCATCAAGATGTTGGGTGCATTTCTTGGAGCGAGCAGTGAGGTCATCGAAGTATGCGAGGATGATATGAGCCAGATCGTGAAAAATGTATGTCATAGCCCATTGGAAAGTTGCGCCAGCATTCTTTAAGACAAAAGGCATGACACGATATGAAAAAGTACCCCAAGGGGTAGTGAATCCAGTTTTGTACTGATCGGCTGGGTGAATTTGAATTTGATTATAACTAGTGAAACCATCCATGAAGGATAGAGCCTCGTGTCCTGCGCAGTCATTGATAATTTGATCGATGAAAGGCGTTGGAAAGTTTTCTTTGGGACATGCATGATTGAGATCACAAAATTTCGTGCAGACGCGAATAGTGCCCTATTTTTTGTTAACAGGTACAGGGTTGGAAACCCATGATGTATAGGCGATGGGGTAGATGAACCTGGCAGTGCGTAATTTGTTAATTTCGTCTTTGATGGCAGCTGCTTTGGATGGGTGTAGCGGTCGTTGTTTTTGATGAACTGGTGTAATGTCAGAATAGGTGTCGATGTGATGTTCGACGATAGAGGGATCGAGGCCAGGCATTTCCATGTATGACCAGGCAAAAATATCCCATTATTCATGGAAGAGGGATTTATAGGCGGTGATTTCTTGAGAAGTGCAAGCGTCTCCAATGGTGATTTCCTCGACAACGCCATTTTTTATGGAAATGTCAATTTTAATGGTCAGGGAAATGTTGGCCATGTTGCCTTCTTCAAAATCATCAGGGGAAGGAATGGGGTTTTTGAACCAGTCGATGGGCCCTGATGGGATAAAATCATTGGCTTCGACTGTGTAGATGGGGTGTTGGTTAGGAGGCGTGGAGGCTTCCTGTGGAAAGAAGAGTGTGTGGTGGTGTAGTGCATCCCATGGGTAGTCAGGGTTGTTTAACTCCTCTAGCATTTCCTCATCACAGTGGAATTGGCAGGAATACAAGGGGTCGTGAAGAGTTATATCAGTGATTGTTGTCGTGTGGTTGACCCCTATGGATGAAGAAGCAGGGGGAATGACTCAAGGAAATTGCGAGGGTTCGCTCAACATAAACCAAATGTCGAAGTACTGAGGAGTACCTGTGGTAGTGGGGTGTAAATTTTCTTAGGGAAATGAGTAGGAGAGTTGGGGGGATTGGGGGGTGAATCCTTAGATAAGTCATCTAAGAACCATGGAGGCATTGGAAGGGCCTCGGGTTTGGGAGAAATGACATGAAGAATCTCTAGTGAGGAGGTAAGGTCAACTATCGATTATGTGGGACTATGAAGCAGGGTCAATTGGTGTTGCCTATATTCAATGATCATAGGACACTGATATGTAAAATTATCTAATGATTCACATAGAGAGCAAGGGCATCTCATACGTTCATTGACTAAAGTTGTGACATAACGTATGTCAGTAATTTTTGGTAAGGATGACGTAGCTGGAATGGGTTCGCTCTAGAAGCTTTGACGTAATGTGACTAATGTCTGCCGAAAGCATGGAAGTGCTAGACAATGGTGGGTATAATGGCCATATTCTGAACATATAGCGCAAGCGAATTTGGTTTGCAACCCTTTACTACTTGAATGGGGGGTTGTAGTGACAGTATTGGCTATAGTGGCGAGTGTTGAGGGAGTTTGATTGAGTGGAATAAAATTATGTAACTCAGGTAGAGATGGGAAGTTGTTGGTTTGGTGTCCATCTTTCTCACATAGTGCGCAAGGAGGTTGGATGCGCAGAGGAAGTGGAGTTGTGGGCTCCTTCTTCTTTCTCTTGCCCCTAGCTGTGGCAGGGGGGGTAGTGAGTGGGGGTGTAGAGGGTATGGTGGGAGTAAGTATGGGAATCGTCATTGGGATTCCTTCCATTTGGGGGGTAAGGGATGGTCGAGAGACCATATCTAGTGGATGTAAATACCAAACTGGAATTGCTAACACCATATTAGGTAGGGTAAGCATTGCGGCTACCTGGAAATCTTTGATGCCAGGTGGACGGTAAAACAAGGGGATTTGAGTGATGGCTTGGGGAACTGTCTCCCAAACTGGGATATGTCCTCGGGGAGAGGTGAAATCGTGGACTGGTGGGGTTGACGAGTTCAGAGGAGGCTTGTGAGGGGGAAGTTATGCGACTAGTGGGACGTCAGATATGATAGAAGCCTCCCTAGGAGGAAGGATATACTCTGAGTTAGTTCCGTTAGATGATACGACGCATACTTGATTGGAAGTATGAAGGAGCGGTGGTGCTCCATGGTAAGTTCCTAACAATGATGGATCTTTGAAAATGTCGGGACCCATTTCGACGAGTGGGCAGGCGTCGTGACTCGTGTGGATGAGAGGAAGAATGTTATCGATGTTGGCAGATGGGTCAGGCTCGTAATGTGAGAATTGGTCAATGGTAATGATCTTCCCATTGTGGGGGAACATCATTGTTTGAAAGACGGAAGAGGCAACTGCCTTCATAGCGTACATGTAGCTACAACCGAATAGGATATTATAATCAAGTGGGGCGTCAATAAATTCAATGTCGATGAGAATAGTCTTGCCCCCGAGTTCTACGGGGACATTTTGGAAGAGCCCTTCAAGAGATGATGGTCGTCCGTCATAATCTCGTAAGGTGATGGAAGAGGATATGAGTTTGGGGGAACCAAGTTTCTGCCATACAGATTTGGACATAATGCATTTAGATGTACCTTCATCGATGATACATCGATGAACTGTGATGTTCCGTATTTTTACTGGGATTTGAAAAGCGATCAAGGTGGGAAGGAGAGGTTCTCCGCTGTCGAGATCAAATGTAATGAGTCAAGTATCTGCGAGGTCGACTACCCCCAAGGAGAAAAGTAATGATTTCCACTGAGTAAGAAAAGTCTGAAGGACTTCTAAGATTGACATGGCAGTCGGGGATTGTGCTAAGTCATCAACCAAACTGTAATTATGAGCAGCCCTAGCTTGTGGGTTGTGGACATTCCTGTGTAATGGGATGCGAGGGATGTGAATAGGTGGCTCTGTGTTAGGGCGAGGGATCACCAATGGGGGCCCCATTGGTGTAGGGTTTGGATCTGGAGGGATGGGAGGAGACTTAGTGGGTGCATGATACTGATGATTATGTGTTTGCAGAAGGATTTCTTCCTCACTAGTGAGGAGGATCGTCTGATCTGTTGGATTTTTTGGATTGAGGTACTGTCCCACCTGAGGTGGGGGATGCTGCGTGTCCTTTTGGGTATTTATCACACCTTGGTGTGGAATAGGATTCTGCAGCACGACAGGTGGGGGTTGTTGCATGTATTGTTGTGGTTCTTGTTGAGGGGTAGGCGGGGCTGGAGGATGGGGTAGACTACCCGAGTCTTTCAGCCGTTTGAAATCAGCGATTTGGGGGCAATGATGAGTGTAATGACCGAACTCACCGCAAAGGGCACAAGGGAAGTTGGTTTTAACAATATTGTTATTTCTCCCTTGGTGCCTATTATTATTGCCCCCTTGGGGGTTCTAATTCCCTTGGTTCTGGTTTCCCCTAGTAGGTTGGTTCTATTGGGGTTGATTCCCACCTTGACCTGGGTTGTTGTTGTTCCTGTTTCTTCCTTTCTTTTTGGAATTGTTCGACGGATGGGGCGGATTTTCCGTATTCAGCTGTTCAAAATTTTGATATTGCTGAATAGGAGAGGGTTGAACAAAATTCACCCCAGCATGAGGATGTGGGAGAGCCATGGGTTGTGGGGGACCAGGAAAAGGAAAGTATGGATTCTGGGGGGATAACGATCCGTAAGGTACATAGGAAGGCGTGGTGTTTTCGCTAGTACTATAAGCTGAGGTAGAGGGGGTACCCGAACTCATTTGAATAGGTGGGTGTATGGGGGGTGTCGGCGGTGGCCCACTGATGGGTGGAGGCATAGAAATAGGGTATGGTTGTTGATAAGGGGGTGGGAGGTAATAAGAAGTTCCCCCGTATGTCGGTGGGTATTGAGGTGTTCCATACATTGGTGGTTGTTGGGGTTGTGGACCATGGTGAGTGGTATTACCAATTAGTCTGTCTGCCGAGTGAGACATCCCAGGTTTGTCTTGGCCAAATGGCATAGGTTTTGGGAGATCAGGAAGTACAGTGTATAAGTACCCTGACTATCCATAGATGAGGTTGTATTGTTGAGCCTTACTGATGGCTTCTTCTTCAGATTGAGGGAAGGTGGAAGCTACATCCTTACCGAGGAGAGAGACAAGTGATCTAAGAAACCAGTCAAGACATTGTTGTTTGGTGGTTTTTCCTTTGCACAAACTACGTCACCTACGCCACTCGTGAATGTGATCAATGATATGTGTGGCTAAGGTTTGTTTGAAATTAGAGAGTAGTTCCAAACCATTGTCGTGGCGGATTGGTAATTGGAAGAAGGTAAAAAATGCTTTGGCCAAGGATTCAAAAGTCGCATGGGACCCTAATTTTTCATCTACATACCATTTGGCCGATGGGCCAGTGAGTGTGCGTTGAAATAATCACAATCTGATGGAATCATCCATAATGTTATTGGAAGAGAACCATAGGTGAAAAGTCATGATGTGATTGGCAAGGTCATCTCCTGCCTTTCCTTCAAATTTGGGTATGTATGAAGGTAGTTTGGTGGCATTGAAGGCCATGTGGGGTCATGCAATATAGGATCATTGGTGAGTTTTCTTAGATCTGGTATGTTGAGAGAGGCCAAATATGGCATCTGTAGTGGGGGGGAGGATTAGCTCCAGCCATGGTGTAAGTGTGTTGTGACCCTGACCCTCAAGGGGGGCTAGGTGGGTTGGTACTTCCCCCTTGAGAGGAAGTAGGTCCCCCGCTTCCGTGTAAAGGAGAGTGAGTGGATGGAGGACCTTGGGAAGTGGACCCAAGTAATGTGGACCCAAGCAAAGTTGATCGTAAGACAGTAGCACTCACAGGAGTGTGTGAATGTGGTGTTGATGAGTGGGCAAGACCAGACACTCCCCCTAAGATAAGAGGGAGGTTTAGCAAGCATCGGGAACGACAGGGATTCTGTGGGTCCTCTATGATGTCCAACTAGCTAAGTGAATGTGTGCAAATGGTGGTGAGAGTAATAAAGAAACAAGAGCCTTTGTCGCAAATTTTGAACTTTACACAATATATTTATCCAAATCAAAATGTAGTCAGAAGTGCATCATACATAAATTGGTTTGAAAAAGAAGCATATATGTGGATAAGTGGGTTTTTTCCACATGGGGAATCAAAGAAAACAAATGCTGATGTCCTAGAAGACGTAACGTCCTTCCTCTCAAATAGCATCGGACCTTCCAATAGTACTCAATAGTGGGGTCTGAAGTCACCGGAAGATAAACTAGTGAAGGATGAAATAATTGGTTATAATGAGGGGTAAAGGGGGCATATCCCAGAAGAGCTGGCAATATTTCCCAATATTCACAAAAAATCCAATCAAGGTGCAATTGCAACCCAAAATTTCCACCTGGGTAGATGTCCTAAAATTTTGTCACTAGGTACCTCGGTCAAAGTGCGACATTTAGATTTTCAGCCTCAGAAATGGGTCACGGGCTGGATCCTGTCCAAGAGATGGGTGCCTCAAGGGGGGATGCATAAAAAAACTGGACCTCAGCCTTCAACCCTTCATGGGTATCTCCCTGCCTTATGGTGTTAGGAACACTTGACTTGGAGGATTTTCAGTTCCCTATTTGACAACTTCTATGGTTTTGACAATGTGAGAACCAGATAACGGGGAGTTATTTGGATGCCTATCCTTGAAATCCTACCTAGACTAAAAAAATTCTTTTGTGGAGGAAAACTTAGTGAGTTTTTAGAAAAAATTTAGATGTATTTGTTTTGAGAGGTTGGGGGTGTGAACCAACCTCATTGAATTTAAATGGGAGTGGATAGTTTCATCAAGAAAAGGGTGGGGTGTTTCAGAATCCCTTTGGAGGAAACTTACTTTGAATTCCACGTTTCAAGATGAATCTATGTGAGTGATAAGTGACTTTTGTGTGTGAATGAGTCAAAGCGTGTCAATTTTTTAATGAATTAGGTGTCACCTTGCTGCATGTGGACTTCGCTTGGTCCTTACAAGTGTTGATTACCTAATTAATTAAGTGCCTTTGGTACAACCTTGTGTAATTCAAAAGTCCCTAGGAAGCTATCATGTGGACATGTGGGTCTGTTACTCTCCCTTTAACTCCCTATTGTGATGTAATCTAAGAAAATCTTTGAAACTATCCTATATTGTGATCATGTGGGCATGTATGGGCTCGTTACAAAACCTATAAACTTCCCTAGTGATTTGATCTAAGAAAGTAAATTTCAACACTATCCTATCTTTGTAGCATGTGGGCATGTATGGGCCCGTTACAATATTAAGATGTGTTTGAAAAAATAAACTAAGAGGAGTCCCAAGAAGGGTTGTTGTCCTCTCCTAAAGGTTTTAATCTTTTTAAGGGAGATGAAATCGTTTCACAATCTTTTTCTGATTCTCAAGGTCGCTTGAAGGCATGAGAGAAGAGCATACTAAGCAATTGTTATTCAACTTCTAGTCCCAATGTAAGTTAAATGTGATTAAAAATGATTTCCAACTTATATTTTGAGTTAAAACAAGCCATCCATGTGGAAAAAATGAAAGCAAAAAAAGAAATTGATTTTAACCCCCTATGTGCCTATGTGTTTTGACTAACCCCTTTATATGAAGAGGGGACTAAGTGTAGTGCAGCTTTAAAACATGCTTGAAATCATTTTTAAGAAGGCTAATGGCCTTCCCCACATCTCAAAAACTTTACAATGTGAATTTTTGCACAGATGCGGGGTCTCAATGGAGACAGAGGTGCACAGAGCATATGTGTGCAGACCTGAAAGAGTTAATGAGCGCACGTGCGCAAAAAAGAACTGTGACTTGAGCGCATGTGTGCACGATGCACGTATGTGGGCCTAAAAACCCGCGCACAGGTGACACATGGTCATGAATGAAAATCTGGATGGAATTCTCCCAATTCAACTTGGAATTGGATGATTGGCAGGTCGACTTAGGCCAGTTAGTGCACCTGCAAGTTAAGTAAACCAAAAGAAGATCTAGAAAAACCCAAATGGGGTAGGAAATTGATACCTTTCCCCGGTGGAGTCGTCAATCTGTTACACTTCTTTCGTCACCTTAGTGAGCAAAATAGAGGTGTTTGCAAGCTTAGTTATATTTGCTAAGAAGGACAGTTGCAAGGAAAAGGGTTAGAAAAAGAAATATAAAACAATAAATAAGAATTAAACTACGAAATAAAACAACAACTAAATTGATAAACATGGGGACATAAGGACAAAAGAAACAATGAGACCCATGTCACCAATGATAAGGCTGATATTAGTGAAAGAAAACACCGAGAAGCAAGGGGACTATGAGTCCCTTCTTCCTCTAAGGGAGGGCTCTTAGACCCCCACAAGTAAGCTCTTCTTACAACTTTGAAAATAAAAATGAAAATGGTGAAAGAATTCTTTGCTAATCCACTCAAGGGGTGAGATGGATTGCCCAATGAAATGATGCAAGTATACTCTTGGCAAGGATAGAAGAGTCCTCAAGAGAATAATGGTAGCATAACTTTGCTTTGAATTCCTTGAAAACTGAAGTGTATTCATGGCCTTTTTATAGCATTCCTTTGGGTTATTGTCCAACTAGTTTGTAGTGTGTAAAGAGGCTAATTAAGGCATTTCTAGGTCTTTGACCAACCACCCAGTTGAATCCAGTCCAGATTTGAGTGTCAAATCAACTTGGAAGCTGAACCAGAAGTGAGTGGGAGGTTGACCACTCTCATAAATGCGTCGTTTCTCAGATGTGCGACTTTTTGTTACCACAATCGCACATCGTGAGAATGTGCGCGATTTTTGCGTTCATGTTTCGCGCATGTGCGCGCACGCCCAATGTCTTCATAACGCCCTTTAATTTTTGCACTAGTTGTATAGTTTTGACCCTTTGTGAATGTTTTTGTGTTAATTC
Organism: Picea glauca; assembly: GCA_000966675.3. NCBI lineage: Eukaryota > Viridiplantae > Streptophyta > Pinopsida > Pinales > Pinaceae > Picea > Picea glauca. Next base: position 774,339 of record JZKD02S1607567.1, on the reverse strand, counting down.
AGGTCCATGGATGACTTCATAACTGTTTGACGATGTTGAATTCTTGTAACCATTTGCAAACGAAATTTTAGTGATAACATTAATGATGGAAGAAATTGGGTGTGTTAGTCAAATTTGAGTCCAGAAACCCTCCCATATCGTTAAGGCATGTGAATAGTCTATCCATGACAAATTTCAGTGCTTACAGAAACTGTTTGAAAAAATGTCAACGTTGGCCCCATTCGTAGGTCCATGTTGTCGGTGTCTAGTCTCGTGCAATTTTCATTCCTCCTTCATTGTTCCTTGTTCCTCATTCCTTGACCATGGTGTAGTCCCCAAGATCCACTATTTTTGTACAAAATTACATACTAATGGCATAAAATTATCGACGAACTTTTTTCGTCGATAGTAAAGCAAATTCGTCGCAAGATTATTTACATTTGTCTCTCTTGTGACGATATCAAATGATTCTTGGATTCATTTCATATTTGGTTTATCAACTTGAAATCTCAATTTGATACTTTTCACACTAGTTGGACCTTCAGTCAAATACAAATATGAAACTTGGAATTATTAACATATCTACTAGAACATATGAAAAATAGGGTTTATGGTTTCCATGATGAATTGAT
>JZKD02S1607567.1:693128-754651 GCA_000966675.3 Picea glauca | reverse complement strand
ATATATATATATATATATATATATATATATATATATATATATAATTTGGGTCGTTGCCTATGCGAAGACAACTTCTATTGATGCCATGGTTTTTCTATATAAACAACAAAAATTCGTCGTCGCCTGTGCGACGACAACTTCTATTGATGCAACAATTTTGCTAAAAAGTTGTCGTCGCCTATGCAACGACAACTTCTATTGATGCGACGGTTTTGCTATATAAACAACAAAAAGTTGTCATCGCATGTACGACGACAAATTCTATTGATGCAATGGTTTTGATATATAAACAACGAAAAGTTGTCGTTGCCTCTGCAACGACAACTTCTATTGATGCAACAGTTTTTCTATATAAACAACGAAAAGTTGTCGTCGCATATGCAATGACCACTTCTATTGATGTGACGGTTTTTCTATAAAATTTGTTGTCGCAATTTAGATGAAATGTTGGTTTCATATTGTTTGCCTGTATTGTCTCTTTTGCGACATTTTTTCAAGTTCGTCGCAAATGCCACATCACATAAAAGGACATTTCAGAGACTCCATATTCATCACAATATCAACAACATAACGTCGTAATAGCGTTGAAACAACAATCACAAAATGACCCAAATATGATAGTTATCTATTAGTGATGTTATTTTTGTGTAAAAAATCTACATGTGAAAAGTCTTAGTCCAATTTTTCATGTATGAGACCCATAGTCTCGTTATGCATGCAAAAGGGGATTTTTTGGCACATGTTCATAACATAGTCGAGTTTATACTCCTTTTTTCTCAGAATTGCATGAGGAATTCAATAATGACCTATGTTTATGTGATTAGGTAACAAAATTGAAGAGTGAATTCAAATTTGGCATTGTAATCCTTTTTTATTGTAATTTGGCAATTGAGCATTAATACGAGCAGTCTATTTTTCTCTATTTTGGACTCATTATTTCTGCAAGTTATATTTATCAGTCAATAAAGTTTATGGATAAGTAAGACATTCACATGATATTTTGAAAATATCAAGTCGATCTTCAATTTCCCGAATCTAGTCAGATGTTTATGTGTATTTATGAACTAATTGGCATCTAAGGATTTTCGGGCTGAAGGTATCAGAGTTTGTTGATATTTCGGATCAAGCTGGTATTAGAAATCATTTGGTATTTTTAGGTCATGTGGTATCAGAGATGGTTTTGACGTGTATTTGCAAGTGAATTCTTACAAGGTCCAAGTCTAATCAAGGTGAAGGAAAGCTTGCAATTTATAATCCTGAAATTGGTTCAAGGAGCTTCACTCGAAGAAAAGAAATGGAGCATGAAGATGTTCTTTCTAAGGCTGATAAAATTTTTCGAAGGATGTGTCTTGAGATGAAAAATATGGTTAAGGAATCGTGGGAAGACCTAGAAATATGAAGAGGAACTCCTCATCAAAATGAAGGTGGTCCATTGGGGACAATGGTAAAAGCTAAAGGAAAAGGAGAAGGTGAAGAACCTCCAGGGTCTCCTTCATCCCCATCATCATCATCACCATCATCATCTTCTGATGGAAGTGAACATTCTTCTCATAAGAGGAAGAAACATTCTAAGAAGTCTTCTCGCTCTCATGATTTTCCTTTGTTAAAGCTAGATGTAAAGTTTGATTTTCCTACTTATGATGGAGGGTTGAATGCATAGAAGTTGAATAATTGGGTCAAACATTTTGAAGCATATTGCAGAGTACAGAGAATCATACATGACAATTCAAAGATACAGTTGGCCACTCTTCTCATGAGCGACACAACTTTGATATGGTGGGAGATTAAGATACAAGCTGATCTTATTCAACATGGTAAAATCATTTCTTCCTGCATTGAATTTACTACTGCATTAAGAAAGCAATTTTATCCATTATCTTACATGCAAACATCAATGATTTCTTGGAAACATCTAAGATAAGGAAAGGGAAAAATGTTCAAGCTTATACACATGAATTTAAGAGGAGGGAATTATCTTTGGGAATTCCATTACTTATTCAACATGGTAAAATCATTTCTTCCTGCATTGAATTTACTACTGCATTAAGAAAGCAATTTTATCCATTATTTTACATGCAAACATCAATGATTTCTTGGAAACATATAAGATAAGGAAAGGGAAAAATGTTCAAGCTTATACACATGAATTTAAGAGGAGGGAATTATCTTTGGGAATTCCATTACATACTCCTAAGACTCTTCTAAAGTATATTGGTGGTATGCACTCATATCTTCGCCATACTATATTGATATTTAATCCTACGAATATTGATGAAGTATCAATACAAGCTACTCATCTTGAGGCCAATAAAGGAAAACATGTTGTTGAGGATGTGTTGGGATAGCCACATGAATTCAAGTAGCAGTCAAAGGAAGGATGAAGAGAAAAATCCTACATGTTGTCATTGCGAGAAGAAAGGACATGATGAGAAGAATTTTTGAAGTTGCATCCAGAATTGAAACCAAAGTGGGCTTAGCCTAGAAAGGGTTAAAATCATACCACGTCCATAGTTGAGGATCTTGGATCAGATTATGAGGATGGAACTAAGGTCACAACTATGGGCATCAAAGGTGAGTCTTCTGTTGCAAGTTACAGTTCACGTACTTCTTCTTCAAAGGCTAAAGTAAATCTTGATGGAAGGAAAATAAATGACCTGTTTCATTTATGATTTATATGAAAGAACATTAAGATTGATACACTTGTTGATAGTGGATCACAAGTGAATCTTATTTCAAAGAAAGTTGTTTAGAATTTGGGATTGGAAACTAGGCCTCATCCGAGACCATATCCTTTGGGATCAATTTGTGATAATGCTCAAGTACATGTAACTAAACAATGCAAGTTATAGTTTTTTATCACATCCAGTTTAATTGATGAGGTATATTTATACATTGTTCCACTTGATATTTGCATGATGGTTTTGAGAATTCCATACTTGTATGACATGAAGGCCATTTTCTACAAGGAACAGAATAAGTGTCATATTTTCAAGGATAAGATTGAGTTCATTGTGAGAGCTCATCAAATGAAGATGAATTTGACAGTTGTCACTATAGGGCACATGCTAGTTAATGCTAGTATCCGGGATCCAGATTTACAACCTCCAGTTGAAAGTAGAACAAGTCCTTTGGTTGATGTTGTTTTTGGTAAGAAGGAAAAATATGTTGATGTTTCATTCTTTTTCACATCTGTATATTCAATTTTGTTGTTCAGTATATTATTAATTAGTGGAATATGGTGGGCTCTGCAACAATGAATGGCAGAGTTTGTGAATTTAAGGGAATGGTTAACTTGGTCAACAATGTTGTTTCAGTCTTCATTATGGTTGTGATGAGTAAGGTGCTTGTTATCCAAGTAGGAAGGATGGATGATACTAGACAAGTGAGGCAAAATCATTCTCACTTCATTTCTGAATTATCCATACTTTAATAGGTCCAAAATTTCTTTAGTGGGGAGGTGTGATCCAGGAGTTTCCAAAATGCTCAAAGAAGTCCAAGAGAATCCAAAATGATCAATTTTTTTTTCTCATATGCTCTTGAAAATGACTTCGTTGTGTATATGTCAATGATATATTTCGAACGACGCAAAAATCACCTCAAACAGATTTTGTATGAATAAGTTATGGCTGGTCAAAGTTGTGATCAAACATGTCAAAATTCAAAGGGGGTGCCACATGGCACATTTGTAAAGGTCCATACAAATAAAATATGAAATCATGTTGATGTCATCAAGATGACATGGAAACATGAGAGTCTGCCATGTGTCACTCATTTTTGACATTTTTGGGGGTCCATGTGGACCAATAAAAAAGTGCCACGTGTCATCCGTATGGATGATGTGACATTCATATGATGACATGGTAGGTACATTCAAAATCCATATAATGACATGGAAATGAAAGTGCAATGATGTGGAAGTACCAGCAAGTGCCACATGGCATTACCATACAATACAATGGTATGTGACTGGACCAATGATGTGGTGTTAACGTAGGTAGGTGACATGGAATGGTGTGAGTTGGATGAATCATAGGATGCCACATGGCAGGCCCAGGTTGGCCAATAAAGGTTCACTCTAAGGAGGCCAATTGTTAGTTCGTTGGTTTTATGTATTAATGGTTATATATGTGTGTGTGTGTGTGTGTGTGTGTGTGTATGTATGTATATGTATATGTATATAAAATTCATACTATATTGTTTCAACAAATTAATGGTTTAACACATAAAACCAACGAATGTGCATAACTGGGGATTGAGCCCAAAACCTTTGGGATATATTCTAGGAATCTTAACCAATGTATCACAAGGTCCACTTGTTATAACGGATTAAGAATATTACATTTAAATTGATGCGTGGATTTTGGTTGGTGGTTGGTCAATCTAGGCCTATTAAATGGGCACAAAAACCAATGTCGAGAACATGAATTTGCATGCTAGATTTGGAATGTGTGCCATATAAATTCATTCCAAGTGCATATTTCCTTGTTTTGCATGCAAGAGGTGTTCTTGGTTTGATTTTCCTTGTTTTGCATGCCATTGAGTTATTTGAGAAAGGTATAGGGTGTTTATACTCATTTTTCTCAAAATTTCGACAGGAATTTGATGGTGATGTTATTTTTGTGTAAAAATGCAATATATGAAAATTATTAGACCAATTTTTCATGTATGAGACCCATAGTCTCATTATGCGTGCAAAAAGGGTTTTTTCAGCACTTGTTTAGAACATAGTCGAGTTTATACTCAATTTTCTTCAAAAGGAATTCAATAATGACTTATGTTTCTGGGATTGAGTAACATAATTGAAGAGTGACTTCAAATTTGGCATTGTATGCCCTTTTTATTGTAATTTGGAAATTGAGCATTAATAAGAGAAATCTATTCTCTCTATTTTGGCACTCATTATTTCCGCAAGTTGTATTTATTAGTTAATAAATTTTATGGATAAGTAAGACATTCACATGATATTTTGCAAATAGTCAAGTCGATCTTCATTTTCCTAAAGCTAGTCGGATGTTTATGTTTATTTATGAACTAATTGACATCTAAGGATTTTTTGGGCTGAATTGGTATCAAAGTTTGTTGATATTTCAGATCAAGTTGGTATTAGAACTCGTTTGGTATTTTCATATCACTTTACTAGAAGAAGGTGATGGCCTGCAACTGAAAACTTAAAAAAAGGTAAAAATCACAAATAAAGATTGTCTTGATCCATTCAACATTTTTTTCCCAATGATCACTAGGATGACCCCTATATATGAAAATAAAACTTGTTATGAAGAATGGAAATAATGTACCTTGTAAGTATGTTGCACCATAATCATCTGACCTAAATGAGAGATGATTAATGCATCAAAGGAATCATCGATCATATGTACTATGGAGAAGTGAAGAACATCTGTGGATGCTAGTTGAAAATTTGTATTGTGAGAAAAAAATTATTCTATGGTTACCCATGCATAAGGATGAATAACAGGGCCTTGATAGACAATCCTTCAAGGACATTATCACGGCCTAGGAAAATCCAAATCAATCCTCTGCAAAAATGGGCAGGGAATGAAAGAACTCATTGGACTAGATCGATTTAGACAAGGTGAAAAGGGAAGGGGAAAGGAAAGACAACAAGCTTCAGAATGGATGCTTGACCAAAACCAAGAATAACCCAAGGTATGAAATTACATCTCCCAACATTGGCAACTACATTCAATACATGAAGAATCACGTGGTTATCAACAAATTTATGGGCATGTGGCTCCCTGAGAAAGATATCATGGGATGGGTGAATTCCAGATGTAAACCCAAAGGTCAAATAGACCTAAAAATTGGTTCTAAGGGTTTTTTCATGGCTATATTTGCATGCACTGAAGACAAAGGATTCATCTTCGAGGAAGGACCTTACTTCTTTAACTAAACATGGTTGCATATCTGGTATTGGAAAAAATGGTTCAGTCCTAAATAAAAGGACTTCATAGAGGGTCTAGTCTATGTTTGAATGTACTCCCTTCTTCTTGAATTTTGGGAAAAGGAAACCTTGAAAGTATAGGGAATACACTCACATCCTTTGTCAATATATCCAAAGTCACAAAAACGGGGCAAAATACCTCCTATGCACGAATCTACATCTACATGAATGTATTGGTAGCCCTTCCAAAATCAATCAATATAAGATTTCAAGATACCAAATGAGTTCAGTGAATGGACTATGAACACATACCCTTTAGGATTTCGTTGACAGTAATGCCATGAGAACAACTATATATTCTAACTCTATCCACAAAATGTGGGAAAATGTAGATAAAAGAAGAGATATTATAGATTAAGAGGGGTTTATAAAGGTCCCTAAAAAGAATAAATCTCATAGGAATAACTGTGATCTGACACCCATAATGATATCAACCAATCACAACAGCTTCCAAGCCCTTACAAAGAAGGAGTGGGATAACATCCAAGTAAGAAAATCCTCAAAAGTAATTAGGACTAAGGATAATGCATCGAAGGATTCCATGGAGGATCAAAAGAATAAAAAAGTGTTTCCCAAATAACCATTCTTAAGTAATAAATCAAGAGAAATAGAGTATTAGGACATGAATCTAGAATAAGAAAATCTCCAGGACTCCAAGGATGAAGGGAAGCAAGAGAACATGGATATTGAACACTTGGAACTTGACATTCCAACACTAATTGTCAAGCATGTAGCATAATATCTCTCTGATCTTGAGGCACCATAGTTACAATAGCTCTAGATAGAACTAGTAACCGTATTAGAAAAATCAATTAGTACTTCACAAGGGAACACTCTATCGAAAGGATTAGGGATTTGAAGCACTCCCTTGGAATCTCCAAAAAAAATTGAACTCTGATGAAAATAATCAAGGGCTTAAAACATCAAAGAAAAATTGGAGGAATCAAGAGCCCTTCTTATAGATTCTATTCAAGATGTAAAAATCCTAGAGAAGTAATTTTATTCCCAATCCAAGGTTTAAGATGAATGTTCTATCATGGAACATAAGGGGCCTCAATGCTCCCAACAAGAAACAACTATCAAGGAAACACATAGCACAGTTAAAACCCACAATAGTATTGACTCAGGAGACTAAGTGTGACATGGATACCATGATTTTCATAGCTAAACAATGTTGGAGAAACAATGAAGTTTCAATAGTAGTATCTAATGGATTTGTAGGGGGTTTTTCCTTATTTAGGGACCCATTGCAAATCACCATTGAAGACAAAATGGAGATATTAATTTCATCTTAGCTTGATATAAAATATTGTATGCCTAGGAGAAGGGATTCATAACAAATTCTTATGGCCCATCCAATCCCTTTCTCAAAGATCCCTTCCTGGAATAGTTGAAAACCCTGGGGGATCTTTACCAAGGGCATCCATAGTTACTAGGAGAATATTTCAATATGATTGTATCATTTTAGGAGAAAAGGGGTGGTCATAGGATATTGGAATCAAATAATTTGAGGTTCAAGAAAATTATTTATACCTTGGTATTGTTGGATATCAACACCAACAATGGGTTCCATGCATGGAATAACAGACAAGGAAGGGACCACCAAATAAATCAAGTTAGATCTCTTCCTAATGTCCAAATCTATACTTTAGAGAAGACCTTCCATCTCTATAGAAATTATCCCTTTCTTAGGTTCATATTGTTGGCCAATTATCCTATCTTGGGATAACACTTCAGCCACAAGACCCAAGCCCTTCAAATTTGAAAAGTTATGGTTGGACCATTTGGACTTTATGCCCAATTAGGAAGTCCGATGGACACAATTTGGTTATAATAGAGGTCCCACAATATAGCAATTCCAACATAATATGGAATAGGTTAAATAGAGCATCAAACAATGGAATAAATAAGTTTTTGGAAGTATCTTCTAGGTCAAAAAATGATTGGAAAAGGAGATGGAAGCACTTCAATATAGGATCATTCAAGAGGGAATATATAAGGATTTTGTAGCTCAATAAAAACAACTTCAAAAGTATATTATCAATAGGGAAAAATAGGAAGAGACTCTTTGAAGTCATAAATATTGGATCTAATGGCTCAAAGAGGGTGACAATAATTTTTGTTTCTTCTATAAGTCAATGATCAATTGTAGAAACCATAACTACATCATGTATTTTAGGTCAACTGCAGGGAGGATGCTAGAAATACATGAGGATATAGAGCAGGAATTGAAAAACCATTTTAGTGAGATACTCATAAAACCATCAACCAAAAATGAAGGGGAAATTGAATCCATTTTAAGTGTTATTCCCCCTCTGGTCTCCCATGAACACAATCTTATTCTTCTACGACCCATTTCATATGATAAAGTCTCCCATGCAATCAAATATGATCCTATTAGAAAAGCTACAGGCCCAGACAACTTCACTACTAATTTCTTTCAAGCTTGTTGACCTATTGTGGGTAAAGAGGTGTGTCAAGTAGTGGAATATTATTGAATCTTAGGTAATATCCTTCAAAATTTTAACTCCACTTTCTTAAATCTAATTCCTAAAGACTAGAATCCAAAATCTATTGATAAATTTATGTTTATTTCTTTGTGCAATGCCATCTACAATATTATTTCCAAAATTATTGTCAATCGTCTAAGACCCGTCATGAACAAAATTATCTCTCCTAAGTAAGGAGGGTATGTGGAGGGAAGGTATATTTTAGATGGAATTATAGTAGCTCATGAAACCATCCACTCGTTGAAATCCAACAAATCTTTAGGCATGTTAATTAAATTGGACATGTCTAACGCTTATGACAGACTGAGTTGGGTTTTTCTAGAGAAAGTGTTTATGGCGTTTAGCTTATGTAAGGAATGGATATCTCCCAGGAAATAAATTTAGTCTCTTATACATTATTCTCCATTATATTCAATGACTCTCCTTCAACCAATTTTAATCCTTTTTGATGCATTCGACAAAGAAATTATCTATCATCCTTCTTGTTCATATTGGTAGCATAAGGGTTGGCAAGAAATCTAAAATCTACCTTGGAAGTGGGTCAAACCAAAAGTATGAAGATGCACCCTACCATGGATCCCCTCTCCCATTTAAAATTTTTGGATGGAATTATTCTCATGGGGGAACCAAATTTTATAGAAGCCTCATCCCTTAAATAAATTCTAGACACTTGTATGTAATTCTATGGGGCAATGATTAACCAAAGTAAATCCCAGATCTTCTTCCTCGATACCCCTTTCAGGATCCAAAGAAACATCACTAGAATTATGAGATTTCAAAGGATCTCCCTACCATCCAAGTACCTATGGACACCACTTCTAATTTTTTTAAGGAATATCTCATGGGAGGACCTCCTCTCTAATTTTGAGATAAAATTGGCCAGCTAGACCATCATATTCCTAACCTTGTTGGGGAAAATTACTCTCATTGAATATCTCCTTCATTCCATACCTCTTTATCTCTTCTCAATCCTAGTATCCCCTACAAAATTCATCAAAGTTATCCAATCAATCCAAAGATCGTTCCTTTGGAGAAGGCTAAGTAAGGAGAAAAAGTGGGCTCTTATCACTTGGGACAAAACATTCTTACCTAAGTGAGTAGGAGGTGTTGGACATTGGTTTTAACATTTCTTGTGAATTTTACAACATGATTTAACCCCCTCTCATGGATCCTAACTTTGAAAATTGTGGAAGAGATTAATTATTATGTGTTTTTGTCTAATATAAATCATAATCCAATAAATGGCGTTAGAGCGACAGGTCTTGAGTTCGAAACTCGTCAGACACGTGTTGGGGGGGAGATTGTTGGACATTGGTTTCAGTGCCTCATGTGAGTTTTGTGACATGGGTTAACCCCCTTTCATGGATCCTAAATTTGTCGATTGTGGCAGAGATTAATTCCTGCAGGTTTTGGTCTAACGAAAATCCTAGTCCAACAGGAGGGCTAGGAATTAAGGACCCTTTGATTATGAGAAAAACACTAGCAACCAAAATCTGTCGGTGATTTTTAAAAAGAAAGGATGACCTTTGGATTAATATATGGATGGGAAAATAATCAACAAATATTCTAGAGGAGGATCTCATCCAAATGGAGGGCTCTTGCCCAGGGTCTCTTATTTGGACCAATGCATGGAGCAATAAATCCTTAGTCCAAGATCATAATTTTTGGGATATTTGTGAGGGCTCATTGGCAATTTTTTAAGAGGATGATTGGAAAAAAAAACCTAATCTAACTTCCTAGTCACCTATACGATCGTCCATAATTAAACTTCAGGCCCTAGGTTGGAGTTTGGTCGACAAATATTGGTAGGTCTCAGATAATCTTGACCCAAATTCATACCGAAGATGGAAATTAGGGGACGATTTTCCAAACATGATAATGAGTGAGGAAAGTTAAAGGATGGAGGATTGTTTGAGTAGTATAAAACCATCTTCTAGCAGGGCTAAGACATCTTACATTGGGGCTCAAGGGGATATGGCATCTTGCATGTCAAGCATTCTTACATCTTAGAAACAAAACACAATAACTAGGACTCGGGAGGCAACTAACATAACATTTGGAACACAAAAATATGTCCCAAAGTATCAAATTTTCTTTGGCTTATTGCATGAAGGAATACCCTAACTTGGGACAATCTCATCAAAAGAGGTTTTGAGGGGCCTTCAATATTCTACCTATGAAAAAAGGAGGAAGAAACTAAAAAAAAAAAATCAATGTGTTTGCATAGGTGTCAACGCTTTGGGATAGGGGTGTTTTTATTTTTAGAAAATCAAATCACATCAAAGAAAACATCATAAAAACTATAAATAAGTGAAGAAGGTCTCCCTACAACAACCCAATTTTAAGCAAAGTGTGTAATTTATTTCCAAGCTTCTTGTTATGGTTAGTTTGGAAAGAAAGTAACCACAAAATATTTAAACAATGGAATAGAAGAATAGAAGACACATGGTACAACATTTGGACCAACATCCGAGAGTGCATCATTTATTATCCTTGGCTAAAGGAGGCAAAGGACCTTCAAGGGATGGAGAAAACATTTTTTTTTGAATGGAAATTTGAACAAAGCCCCCTCACTTCTGTCAAGTGAAATCCAACTGCACATGATCTCTCTCTGGAAATATAGACTAGGCCTCCTAAGGGCTTCATTAAATTAATTTTTGATGGGGTAGCTAAAGGAAACCTAGTTCCAATAATGGTTAGGGTTTTTTAGGGATGGAACATGCTCTATTCTCTTAAAATATGTTGTCTAGTTGGGTCATATAACCTTTAATGTTATGAAACTCGATAGCTTGGTGAAGGGATTTCTTGTTTCTCACCAATTTGGACACAATAAATTTATTGTGGAGGGGGACTCAACAATGATAATCCAATATCTAACCAAAATTCTTGGGGGTACCAACTTTGACAAAGTATCACAAAACTGGAGACTCTCAACCATTTCATGCAAATTTCCACTCTTACTCACTCTATCTTTTATCTATAAATTGTCGTGGATATTCCACTTGAATTTTTTGTCACAAAAAATCTTATAATATGTTGAAATATTTATTATGCGGGTTTATTTCCTTAAGTATTATACTTGTTATCTCTAGATTATTGCTTTATTGTTATAGAAAATAATTGAAATATGAAAATAAAAGAACAAGAAAATGAAAAAAAAAACATCCACACAAATAAACACGAGATTTACCCTAGGAAAACCAATATGGGAGAAAACCTAGCTCAAAGGTGAGTCCTATTCTTTGTTCTCTTTTCATCAATGATCAAAGTGCAAATTAAAAGGAATGGGAACTCACTATGGATTTTCCTATGGACACTGTGACATGAAAGGTTGCTACAAAATCTTCCTCCTCCTCTATTATGCTCTCAAAATACTACTCCTAGATGTTTTCCTCAACTATGGAACAAGTATAATGCTAAAGAATGGAACCCCTTCTCCTCCTAGAGGCTTGGTATTTAACATATCCTCATAGCCATTTAGGGTTAGGGTTTTGACTTCCTCAACCCTCAACTAGTGATAAAATTTGGACCTTCTAGAATCTTCTTGAAAATCGACATGTTTTTAGTAATGGGGGTTGGCATGGTAGTCAACAAGGTAGGTCAACTTGTGAGAGGCATAAATTTCACATGTGAGCTCTAGTTAAGGTTATTCTTGCATCATTGGAAAGGTCTCAGCATGTAAACCACCTTTCGAGGATCTCATATGATTTTTTGACCCAAACAATTCATTTAATGCCTCAAAATGTCTCCAGAAGGTTTCAAATCCAATTTTCCAAAATGGGACTTACTGCTAAGATGGACTTGCAAGTTTATGCATTCATTTCTTTCCACCCAAGAAGTACCAATATAGATGAAAAATTATATGATGATTCAATCTAGATCATTTCTCCCCATTTATGGAGGATTTTTGTCCCTAAAGGCTAAATTGAATAAGGTGAGGAAAATTTTCCTCTACCTTCTCCCTGAAGTACCATTTTGTTTTACCTATAAGTTGTCCTTTCAACCCAATCTGCCAAAGTTCATATTGTCCCTGTCTTGTAGTTATATACTTCCTTTGCAAAACTGCATGTTCTTCCAACTCTACCTAAGAATATGGTTCCAAGTCATCTATAGTAGGTATCACCTGCTCCTCCTCCTGATCCAACATGGAAGGCTCATAGAGTTTCAAATTCTCCACATTCACTACTGAGTAAATGTGCATGTATGGGGGTAGATTGAGTTTATAGGTGTTATATCCCACTTTCTCCAATACCTCAAAAGGGCCATACCACACATACTTGATATTCGTACCATGAACTTGTAGTATTTCCTTGTTCAACTATATCAAAACTTTGTCTCCCACTTTGAATGAATTATTGTTTCTTTGTTGATCATGTCTGACCTTATACCTTTCCTATGACTTCTTCAGTGTCTCTTGTACTTGCAAATGATTGTGTCTAATATTTTCAACAAATTTCTTTACTTCCAATGCTTCTCTTGTGATGTATTTGATCCCTCCTCCTTGTTTTCCATATACAAAAACCAAGGGAAAAGGTGGAAAATGCCCAAAGAAAGTTTCAAAAATTGACTTACTAGTAGAGGTGTGGAATTTTATGTTATAAGAGTGCTAAATATAGATCGTATTTTCATCCTAGGTCCTCTGATGATTTTTATTATAACCCCTCAAAAGTTGTACCAACTTGTTATTGACTACTTCTATCTACCTATCTATTGGTGGATGGAATGTTGTAGATCTCTTCAACTTCATGTCCATATTCTCCCAAAGTGTAGTCCAAAAGGCATTAAGAAATATAGTATCCCTATCTAAGATGATGGTCATTGGTATACCAAAGTGAACCTAGACCTATTCAAAGAACATATTTGTTTCTTCTTTTCCTTTGATGGTATTTTTACAAGGCATAATAATGCACATCTTGCTGAAACTGTCAAGTTCCACAAACAAATAGTCATGTCCCTTCTTGGTTGTTAGAAAACTAGCCAAAAAATCCATGGAAATGCTTTCCCAAGGTTGAGTGGGTACAATTAAGGGATGGTATAGACCTTGATTCCTATTATTGGGCTTGCTAGTGTTGTTGTTTGGTAGCATCATACATGTATTGAGACTTTACTTTAATTAAAGGAACTATTAAAGTAAAGTGATGTTATTAGAGAGTTGATTTTTATTTAAAGAAATTCTCTAATTAGCATCAATGAATTAAATTATAGCCATTAATCTTAAGTGAGGTGAGAAACAATCTCAACCATAAATCACTTTGGAAATTAGGGTTAGGTCATAACTAAATCTTATAAAAGAAAGGATAGCATGAGGAAGGAAGATATTGTTGATATGGAGAGAGTTGGATCATGAAGAATTGTGATTCAAGGAGATCTTGGATAGGTGGAGAAGGAATTCCATCTAGAGATCAAGTCAGGGAGAAGACAAAATAGGGGAAATCACAATTGGGTTTCAAATTATTGGAGTCGCAGCAGCAGGATCACACGATATGAACTTTCATACAATATTTGAGTGCATGTACATGGGTCTCAATGGAGACAAGCATGTATATGGAGGTTTTCTTAAGGAAAGGCATGTACATCTTGAGAAATGTGAAATATTGAGGTCATAGAATAGATCAATAGTTTTTAGGGATTATAGGTATTGTTCATATTTTATTTTTTTCTATGTGGACCATTTTCTAGGTACGAGAGCCCTTGTAATCTTTAAATTTATTTGAATGATAAGCTTAGTTTTGTTGGAGTTACTTCACACACACCTAGGATTTCTTTTTCCTAAGGTTTTTCCTATGTTTATTATTCATTATTCAGTCTCCTATATTTTAGGAAGAACATTCCTCTAGGGAGAATATTCTCTTTAGTTCACACTTCAGTTTGATCAGTTGAGTGGAGTCTAGATGCACCATTGGTATTATCACCATGAAACATTGGGATCATCACCAACTAATGCACATTTTCCTTGGGATCATCACCAGACTAGCGTATTACTCATTATTCCATGATCTCCTCCTCACTTCACTTTGTTTTAGTTAGTTAACTGAAGACTGGTAGACTAGTTAACTCATCTAGGTGGCAGTTTACTCCCGTAACTACCCGAGAGACTCGACTAGGTGGCACTTTACTCTCGTAACTGCTGGTGTGTTTCCATATCACTCTAGACCACCACTATGGCACGTTGGCTTCTCCTCTAGTGCGCATTGGTTGAGTTATACATAGTATATCATTTGCAAATAATCATTCATTCATTTGGTTAATGCAGATTCTTCCATTCTTTATCTCCTACTTCTCTTTTCTTCTATTTTCCCTGCAACTATGTATGTCAATTCCCAGCTAGATCTATTCTGTGTAGGTTCAACACATTTACAAGTTGATGGGTAGAATATATTTGTGTAGTTTGGTTGAGATTTTTGGTTTCCAGATTTCTTCCGTTGTTTTATTTATTTCCATCCAATATATTTTATTCTGTGTGTTGTAATTTTATTATAAGCAAGGAAATGCACAAGGTAGTAAAGTATTTAGGTGTTGGGAATTGAGTTTTCAACATGGCATCAGAGAAATCACTGTGAGAGGAAGTCATATATCAGATTCATATTAGTTGATAGCAGATATATCATATCTGCAAGGATATCTTAGCATATCCATAACTAGGAGTTAGAAATCAAGGGTTAGATTTTAGGGAAACAATAGTACTAAGAAAACTAGGGTTTTGCAGTCATATAGAGTTGTACGTAGGTTGCATAAGGAACAATCAAATACATACATGGGTTTCTTTTGATATAGTCGCATATATGCGAGTTGCGGTAAGCACATACGCGTACATATGTGGGTTTCAGTATGAAAATTCACATACATACTCTAGTTTCAGTGGTGAAAATCACGTACAAGTTCATACAAGTCAATATAGGGGAAATTTTAGTCGTTTGTTATTTCTAGGGTAGTTTATGAGTCCTAAATAATGGCATCAACAAATATGAGAGTTGAAGACAGATTGGATGGAGCATCCAACTTTCTATATTGGAAAGAAAAAGCTACTTTGGCGTTAAAGGAGTATGACCTTTGGGATTTTGTGGGAAACGTTCTTGTTCCACCAACATATTTGACAACTTTGGCATCTCACAAGAATAAGGAGATCAAATTTGAGAGGTTTATCTTGGATTAAGTGAAGGATAATCTAATTCCTCACTTATAGGAGAAGAATATGACCAAAGAGATGTTTGATGTCGTGGTAGGTTTATTCCAAAGCACTAACATGAATAGGAAGATGGTCTTAATAAATAAAATAAGATCTATGTAGATGTCTAGATATGAAAGTGTTACCAACTATTTCATGAGTATCACTCAAGTATGTGATCAACTTACAGACATAGGGGAGAATAAGGAGGACATAGAGCTCATGAATGTGGCATTGAATGGTATTCCCAATTCATGGGAACCATATTTCAAAGGAATATGTGTTAGGAAATGAGGAACACTTCCACACTAAACCTAACAGAAGAGAGGAATAAATATTTAAACAAGAAAATAAATGACAAAGAAAACACACAGTACAAAGATATTTTACCTTGGAAACCCAAAATGGGAACACCAACATTCCTTGAGTGTTCTTCTCTCTTATTGTCTTATTCATTTAGAATAAAAGGTTACATGTCTAACCTTGGTCCACACCTAAGACACAATTGACATCATACCTTCTTGATTTACACAAGAACAACCATGTAGCCAATTCCATCTTACATCTACATGACCAATAACCTCTAATATTTCATCCATTACCCTTTACAGTATTAAAACATGCCTTCTTTATAGGTTTTACAGTAGGAAAAACCCTAAAGAAAAGGTGCCCAAAAATGGTTACAGATCCATGCAGATCATTGTTTACAAATCCTGTGAATCTCGATATTCTATTATAGTTGACTACCAAGTCGAATTACTAGTTGAACACCATTCGACTTTTATTCGGTCTTTAGTCAGTTTCCACATGCCCTCCTGTCGACCTCTTGTCGGTTGACCTCTTCAACTTGATATCGATCTCTTCAACTTTGACTTTACCTATTTGAACCACCTCAACCTTTGACTTGTTGTCGATATCTTTGAATTCAACTTTACCTATTTGAACCACCTCAACCTTCATCTTTCTGTTGATTCCTTTGACTTCGATTGTTAATCGATCCACCTCAACTAGAATTTCACTACAAAGAATATAACAACCCAACATTCTCCCACTTTTTGTTTTCTTTGTTGAAACTGGGAGACCTCTATTCATATACCCAAGACAATAATGCCCATTGCCTCTCTGCACCAAGAGAACTTCACAACACTCACAGACTTGGTCAAAGAGTCTACTATGTTTTCCATGTGTTCAACTTCTATTATTGACAAGGCTATGATCACTTATCGCTTACTCATCCAACTAATTTCTCCACCAAACATCTTGAACACATATCCACTAGTCGAACTTCGTCGATCTAGATCTCTAGCCTAGTCAATGTCAACAAAACCATGTACATTTAATTCATTGTCACCTCCTGGTTTTCCTTGGTAGCATTCAACATAATATTTTTTTCCACACAAATACCTCTATACTCTTTTGGAAATTGTCCAATGCTCCTTCGTATGTGTCGACATGTTTCTACTCAACACTCCCACTACATGGGAAATGTCTGGTCAAGTGCATACCATCACATACATTAGAATACCAACAAAACTTGCATAGGAAACATGTGCCATGTCCTCTATTTCCTCCTATGTCCTTGGAAACTGTTCAATAGTTATCCTTGCTCCCATAGAAATTGACACCTTCACAAATTTTCAATCTTACATGTTGAAACATTTCAAGATTGTTTCAATATACTTTGGCTGGTTCAACTAGAGCTTTCTAGTTGTTTTATCTCTTTATATCCATTCCTAGAATGAAGTTCACTACACCGATATCCTTCATGTCCAACTTGGAGGATAGCTTCTTCTTCACCTCCTTTATTGCGTTCATGTTGTTTCCAATAGACAACATGTCATTGACATACAATGCTACATATATGAAACACCCACCTTCTTCTTTGGAATATATATAGTGATCAACTTTGCTTCTCAAAAAACCCACTAAGGATGTATGTGTCGAACTTTTGGTACCACATCCTTGGTGATTGCTTTAGACCATAAATGGATCTTTTAAGTTTGCACACCAAATATTTCTTTCCCTTTACTACAAATCCTTCAGGTTGTTTCATGTAGACTTTGTCTTCCAGGTCCCCATGTTGGAACATTGTATTTACATCCATATTTTATATTTCTAGATCAAATGTTGCAGCCAGAGACATTAGTATTCTAATGTAAGTTAATTTTGCAACAGGGAAAAAAATCTCACCGAATTTGATTCCTTCAACTTGGGAATATTTTTTTGCTACTGGTCGAGCTTTGAATTTATCGACTTGACCTGTTGCATTCATATTCTTCTTGAATACCCATTTTCTACCAATAATATTTCTTCCACTAGGTAATTTGACTAAGTCCCATCTCTCATTATTGTGCAATAATTCCATCTCTTCGACCATGGAGTCCTTCCATATTTTTCCCTTTGCTGAGTTGACTACCTCCCCGACCAATTCAGGCTCATCATCGTTGGAAGTTAACATGAATTTAGAATGAAAGTCAAGAGAACTATACCTTTTGAGTGGTTTTCTTACTTGTTCTGACCTCCTTACAACCAGGTTCATTCATTCCACCTCTTCTTTTGATTTAGTCAACTCATCTAAATCATATTCTTCATTCCTCAGTTCAAACCACACCTTCTCTAGATTATTCTTTGTTTAAACAATTTCTTCAAGCTCAGACTTACTTCCAACTTCTCTGAAGACCACATATCGAATGTACACTATTTTCCTTGATGTAGTATCCAAGAGCTTATATGATTTCATTCCTTTTTTGTATCCGATGAAAATACACTTGACTGCCTTCTTGTCCAACTTGCTCCTCTTTTCCTTGGGAACATGCAAAAATACATCACAGCCAAATACTTTGAGATGTGAAACCGAAGGATTCTTATCGGACCATACCTCATGTGGAGTCATTTCGACTAGCGTTGATGAAGGAAACATATTCAATAGATATTTTTCAATGTCGACTTCCTCCACCTAGAATTTTTGTGTGATCCCAACACCACTAAGCATGTTCATTGCCTTGTCCATCAATTGTTTTTTTATTCTCTCAACAACTCCATTTTTTTTTGGGGTATATGGTGTTGTATTTTTTCATCCTATGTGTAACAAACCCATGACGGGGCATAAAAATTCCATTCTTCTTGAGATAACAATACCCTCATTAAGGGGTCTCTATTCCATTCTTTTCTTCCAGATATTTCCAGCCATGATGTTCGGGTTCTTTCATCCCCCTATACTTGCATATGAAAAAACGCCAAGACAATAGGCTCCAAGATGACCACCACGCGAATCCTCCAGAGTGGAAAACCTATGAAGTTCACAATCCGACATTGCATGTCCTCGGGGCTTTTGACGACCCTGATTTACTTTGGGACTTCAGCGTTTAGGAGTTTCAAACGTTCCTACACATTTTTCCTCTGAATTTATCCATACCTGGAGTTATAGATCGAGCTCCATGCATGCCTTGTGATCTACAGTTATGATCTTCTTTGGGCTTCGACATTCAGAGGTTCTGAGCACTCCAACTCTTTTCCCTCCAAAGTAATTTGTTCCCGTAGTTCTAGATCAGGTGCCACACATCCATCTAAATCAATAGCTCGGCTCCACTTTGGGACTTCAGTGTTCAAGAGTCCTAGATGCTCACACCACCTTTTATCCTGGATTAATTTCACCCAAAGTCGAAGATCTTTTGACGCGTGTCTCTTTCAAATCGACGGTCATGATGTAATTTTGGAGTTCTCAACTCTCATGACCCCACTTTCCTTTGAAGTGGATATCTTCCTAAATGGAAGATCTGCTGACACCTATCCTCAGATGACGGATGGCTCAGATGGACTCTGACTCTCTGATATTCAGGATTTTCTTGTTCAACACATCCCCTTTTCTCCCGAAGTGAATTTCCTTTGAAGTGTAGAATCTGACGACACATGTCCCTTTGGCTTGGATGACTCAAATCTACTTCGACTCTTCAGGATTTGGGAGTGTCAACCTCTCCACACTCAATTTCTCCCAGAGTTCTTACATCCGAAGTCGATGATCCATCGACACGTGTCTCCCATATATCGATGACTACAAATCACTTCGGTGCTTCGACCTTCAGGATTTTCAAACTTTCACCACTCGATTTCTCCCAGAGTGATTACACCCGAAGTTGATGGATTTTTGCCACCTGTCCCTGTTCTCAGATCGACGACACAGATGAAATCCATTACTTCGTGGATTTCCAAAGGAGCTCACGAATATCTGACTAGAAAATTTTCTAGGTCTGACGGTCATGATCCGACCAATACCAATTTGTTCGTCAATCGACGGTTCACAGTGATTGCGGGGTCCAATATTCACGATTTTGGAAGTGATCGCCGAACTCTATCTAATCTTGGTCATTGATAATCCATTCTAAATGAGATCAATAATTTTGGTTGATTGTGGTCCGTGAACTAGCATGTCTGCTAATTTCACCTTCGTGCTTTGCAATGATTCCCAACCATCGATTTAATCGAGCGGCTGGGGTTTGAATCATTAACTCCAGTGGGTCTTTTATTCGATTTGATGACTGTGATAACTTCTCCTCTTGATGAACGACTCGCATCCATCTCCGTTGTCAGGTTATTAAGTCATATACTACTTTGGTTACTTCGATAGTTCAAGTAACTTTGACTGTCATGAAATTTGACACCTCAGAGCTTTGAACTCCTGAAGTTTTGAAACCTTCATGAGCTACTCCTTTTAGCATAGGGTTCCTAGACCTAGGTCACATGGAACTTCAGATGACTCTTGGGCTATGAAATCTACTCTTAGTCAGGTTTTTGGTTAAGGACTCAGGCATGAGTTCAAAGTCTCTTAGACTACTGGTCTAAAGGAAACACCTCTGTAACTCACAAAACTTTAAGCTTTGAAACAATGCAAGGTAAACTTTTGAGGTTATCGATACAGTAGTAGTTCCAAGAGGCTTACTTTGACTTTGCGACTATGATGTAATTTCCTGGGGAGAAACACCTTCGAGGGATTAAACTGGAGCATATGGAAAATCAAGCAGAAGCATAAGTTCTCAAGGGAACAAACACATACTCATAACTTAATCATTTCAATGAAGAAAATATTTATATCCACATAAATATACGCATGCATCCATTATTTCCAATTCATAGCACAAGGATGAAAACACTTATTAGAACCATAAGGCATGATGTGACTACTAAACGGGGTGCTCGTTTCCACCCAACCATAGGCTCAGTCACTCCTAATGGATTTACCACTGGCCACCCATGATCTTAGACCACTATGCTTTGAGATTCAATCTCTTTCTTCCAGCTCAATGGAAGTTAGGGATGAAGGTTACTCTCCTTCTCCCAATACATAAATATATAGGGATGAAGGTTGCTCTCCTTCTATAGGCTCAATCTCTATTTTCTGCGATCTGAACTCACTCCAATTTTCTCAGTCCTTCCCTGGACCCGATATCTTAGGCTCTCGTCTCTGCACTCTTTGTAGGTATTCCTTTACCCACCATGCTTCCTTTCTTTCCTTCCTCAAAAAGATTGTGTGTGGCTCAAATTCCCAGTCTATGGTTAGGTATGGAAGCCTTATAGATGGGCGGTATGCCTCATGCCCTCATTAACTCTTGAGAAGGTCTTCCCACCTACCAGCCTGACTGTAATTCATTCATGGGTCAGAGGGTTGTTCTAATCCTGAGCAATTAAATCCAGCAAAGTACTGGTTCGGTGGAGGTTAACGTAATCATTCTTGGTCCCCTCCACCACCTTTTAATAAAATTCGTGGTCTTTCTTAGCACATCCCTTTTCCAATATTCATGCAACACGTGTCCATTTTCTATTAAAACAACATAATTTACATTCACCGACCTTTTATACAAAGGTCCATCAAATCAAACATTCACACCTTTGAGTTTTCCATAGTTCCTTGGACAATATAGTTATAATTACAAACTGGGGAAAACAGGGTGTTACACTATACCACACTTCTTGCAAAACTGATCAAATTATTTTCCACATAATTCACCACCATTGTTAGTTCTCAACACCTTAATTTTCTTATTTTTCTGGTTTTCTACAAGAGATATAAACTCTTTGAATTTCTTGAAAACCTATGATTTCTTCCTTAGGAAATATATCCATGTCTTCCTGGAAAAATAATCTATGAATGCGGCATAATACAAGGATCCACCAAGTGAAGGCATTGAAACAAGGCCAAACACATCACTATGACCCAACTCTAGAATCCCACTTGCCCTTGCCGATCCAGATGGGAACCTCACCTGACTTTATTTTCCATATATACAATTTTCACAAAAGTTAACTTCTAAATTACATTTAGGAAAATATTCAACCATACCTTTGTTATGCATAGATCGAAATACCTTTTCTCCAATATGTCCCATCCTGTCGTGCCATATCATGGTTGGGTCAACTTTATGATGAATTGTCGAGTTGGTTTGAATCGACTCAGCTAGAGTCGATTCGAGTCAAGTCGAATACGAGTCGACTTCAATAAAAATGATGTTGTTGCATCCAGTCAATTCGACATTCCCTAATAACTTGTGTAAGGTTCCAATCCAAAATTGTTTCATTAATACCATCGCACCTCTGACCATCTTGCATGAATCCTTCTGAAATAGATTTTTCACCCCTGCATCACTCATCTTGCTGAAAAATATCATGTTTCTTTCCAAACCCAGAATGTGTATCACACCTGGAAGGGTTCTACTCCTCCCATCCTACAGTATCAATGAAACTCTTCCTCATTCGACAATTTTGATTGTCGAGTCATCCCCCAAGAACACATTTCCTCCTTCATATTTTTCATATTCATAGAACCATTCTCTATGTGATATCATATGATAGGATGATCCTGATTCGATCAAATAAACATCTTGATCCGACTATGTACTGGTCGATGCCAGGTACACATCACCTCCCTTACTTGGAGTCATCTTTCTCTCATTTGACTACTACTCATCGAATCCTGTACTGACTTCCATTGCATTTGACTTGTATTCCTTTTTTTAATGCCCAACAATACTGCATTTCCATTATATTCTCATTGGCTAAACATGGGATTTAGATCTACCCTTTGACTTAGAATTTCTATTGGAGAATTTGCCTTTATCTCTGTCAACCGGTCGACCTCTCACCACTAATGCATATTTGGTCGATCCTTCCATGTTCTTCCTTCTCATTTATTCTAATAGTAGAGATGCAAATATGTCTCCTAGTGCTAATGTGGTTGTATTACTCCCTATAGCCACGACTAAGCTATCCGAGGAGTCTGAAAAAGAACCAAATAGGATAATACATTTCTCCTCCTCAATGATTTTAGTAACCACATAAGATAATTGTATTATAATGGTATTAAACCCATTTAAATTCTCAATCACCGAACATCCCTCACTCATCCTCAAAAGATATAGTTTCTTTATGAGAAATGACTTATTTACCAGGGATTTCTACTAGTACAAGCTTCCCAACTTGTCCCACAGTTTCTTGGACGAATATTCACTTGAGACATTCAGTAGTACCAAATCTGCAAGACAAATTCGAATCATACTCCTTTCCCTTATTTCAAGTTTCTCCCATTCTTCCATTGACATACCTGTCGGCATGTTACCTGAAAAAACTATTTTCCGTTTTTCTCAATCTACAAGGATATCTTCAATTTTAAGCTTCTGAAGATCAAAATTCTATCCATTAAAGTTTTTGATCTCTATTCTCGAGCTACTCGCCATTCTTTAACACAATCTTTAAATATTTGACTTATGACTCTTACTGAATGTAGGGTTTAGCTCAGATCTAAGGTTGTTAAACCAAGCTCTGATACCACATGTTAATAAACCAAGCTCCGATACCACATGTTAGGATATGAGGAACACTTCCACATGAAACCTATCAGAAGAGAGGAAGAAATATTTAAACAATAAAGAAAATGACAAAGCGAGCACATATTACACAGAGATTTTACCCTGGAAACCCAAACTGGGAAAACCAACATTCCTTGAGCGTTATGCTCTCTTGTTGTATTATTCATTTAAAATAAAAGGTTACATGCTTAACCTTGGTCCACACCTAAGACACAATCAACATCATACCTTCTTCCTTTACACAAGAACAACCCTATAGCCAATTCTTTCTTACATCTACATGACCAAGAAACTCTATGATTTCATCCATTACCATTTACAGTATCACAACATGTTTTCTTTATAATATTTAATTTAGGAAAACCCCTAAAGAAAACGGACCCAAAAATGGTTACAAATCCATGCAGATCATTAGCTACAAACCCCATGAATATCAAGATTCTATTACATTTGAATACCAAGTCAGATTATCAGTCAACCACCAGTTGGCCTTCATTCGGTCTTCAGTCATTTTTCAAATACCTACTTATAGACCAATTATTGGTTGACCTCTTATTGGTTTCTTTCGATGTCTTCGACTTTGACTTTACCCAATCGAACCGTCTCGACCTTTGACTTGATGTCGATATATTCAATTTTGACTTTATGTGGTCGAACCACCTCTACCTTCTTATTACTGTTGATTCCTTCGAATTCGAATGTCAGATGATCCACCTCGACTATACTTTCACTGCAAAGAATATAACAATCCAACAATCTGTGTTGATTATTTGTGTTTGTTGTCATTGATGTCAACCCTTGAAGCAAGTCTGGTAGAAAATTTCAGTATCCCCAATAGTATGGTTAAGGGACTTCAGTTTGATTGATGTATAATGGTATGAATATTAATATATTTATAAGTAATACTATTCCAAATGAATAGTACATGCCATTCCATTTCCGGTGATATGTGGAATTTTACATAACTCCTCACGGTTAGAGAGTTATGGCCTTGTGAAGTTGGAGAACCCTCACGAGTTATCTAGAAGGTCAAAGAAGTCAAAATATTCAAGAATCTCCTAGAAAAAGGTTGATTAGTGAAGTGGGTGAAACTAGGAGTTAATCATGGGTTAATTTGTTGCAATAAGAAAATAATTAAAAATAAGTTAGTTGCAACTAGAAGTGGAGAATTTACTATTTGTAGCAAAGTGGGTTAGAAGTGGACAAGTTGTTAGAATTGGGTTACCCCTAAAAGAAGGAAAATGGGTTAAGTCTGTTCGAAGGTAACCCCTTGAGGAAGCTACATGGAAGTATAAATAAGAGAGAAAGCCTCTTCTATTAGCACCTATTGAGCACATTGAATATATATTATTGTGTAAGGTTTATTGTAGGTACTCATTGATACATCTAAAGTTTCTCAAGTATGAGGTAGCATGAAGGGTCGACGGTGAAAGTTTCGAAATTACAGAAAATACTAAAAAAACCCTAGTTTTTTAGGTTTACATGGGATGCAGTGGAGTAGGGTGCATATGTACATAGGATGGCAGTGTATTAGGGCATGTACATGAGGGTTAAGCCATAAAAACTTGAGAATATGAAGATGATATGTCTCTAGAGTCTGTAAGAAAGCTCCCAGGAAGGTCTATAGTGATCAAGTACAACAAATCTATCTACATGTTCAAAAGGTATGTCTTATTTCTATGTGTAGTTGGATATTGTTGTCTACATGAGAAATGGTTATGGGGTTTGAGGATTTTCCCTAGAAAGGATATTGGCTGCATGGAACTGACTATATAAGTTAGATCTACAGAAATACAATGCTAGTATAATTAATATTTATCATTGGTACATCTTATTAAGTGTTGAGGCACATCTTGTATTTCTTGGCATATGGTTAAGGGACTTTTATGGTACATGGTTGAGAGCTTGTATTTGTGAAGTGGTTGTGAGTTGATTGATGCATTGACAGTCTATTTATCAGTAAGGTTTGGTGTCTATTACATGTGAGGGTTATTATACTTGTTCATGACTATACTTGTATGGCACATGACTAGAGAGATATAGATACACTTGGTTAAGGAATATGTATGAGGATGTATGCACAGGGCACATATACAGGTTGGACATAGTGACAGGTTGCACGTTGAGTTCACAAGAGGAAAAAAAGTATCTGAGTTTCAACAAAAGTGAAAAACCCTAGATTTCAAAAGGCGCATGCAGGCTATAGTATAGATAGGCTGCGTACATATGTGGGCTTCAATACAAAAAGAGCATGTACATACACATGTTGCAACACATATAGGTCGTATATATGTTGGGCTTTGATTGGTACAGGATGATTATATGTACATGTTGATTATAGGACAATGGCACAGGTTGGTTACAGGTTGTTGGCTCAGATTAGTGTAGGTTTACAGTGTTATATCTCTCAGTGACACTGTGATAGTGGTTTCATCATCTTACTTATATTTTAGGGTGACAAGATGAGGCAAGGATATATGGTTGTAGGCACCTTCCGGTTGTATCCTCCTTCTCGTTGTAGCCAGAGAATTTGGGACTTGTAGCTTCCCTCAGGTTGTAGCCTGGAAATCTAGGGGGTGGGAGCCTCCTTCCAGTTGTAGTTAGAGAACAAAAGAAGTTGGTACTTCCAATGATTGTAATTCTTAAAGACATATAAGAAAAACCATTCTCTAGTTTTCTCCCGCATTGGTTTTCCACGTAAAAACACTGATGTATTGCGCATGTGTGTGATTGTTTATTTTTTATGGTTTATTTACTCTACACTTATTGGATGATAATGTTACATTGATCATAAAGATAAATAACACTTACATAATGTGGTTAAAAAGGATTAAAAATCTCTATTACTAATTCACCCTCCTTCTCAGTAATCCAACTGTCTATCCTCAGGAACATCTCCTAGATTGGTAGAGACTTTGGGATGCTTGCATCTAGGAAGAGACTCATGAGGAGTCTAAGAGAATAAAGAAAGGAAGTAGTGATGAGAACTTGGCTCTTGTTAGTAAGAAAAAGAAGGGAAAATGAAAGAGTTACAACTAGAAGGGTAACAATGATGGAGGATGATCACAGTAAGGGAAGATGAAGGACTTGAGTAAAATCAAGTTCTTCTCATGTCATAAGAATAAACATTATGCATCTCAACATCCAAATAAGAATAAGGGAAAACGAAATATACATACACCAACATATCAAGAGACATAGCTAGATGAGTTTACAGTCAAGATTGAGAAGGATTTCCCACTAGTGTCTTGCCTTTCTACTAGCACAACTATTGGGAGTGCATAGATCTTGGACAGTGGTGCATCTCTTCATATGACATAAGAATTTGAGATATTTAGTAGTCTGATGGAGAGGGACTCGGATGTTCATGTACATCTTGGTGATGATTCCAAGTATAAAGTGAAGGGAGAGGGAATAACTATGTTCCAGCTTGAGTCAAGAGGTTTGTTGGATGCCCAGGATGTGCTTTATGTACCAAGACTGAAGAATAATTTTCTCTCGGTCTCATTTATGGAGGAAAAGGGTTTTTTTGTTATTTTTTAGAGAGGGAAAGTACTCATACATCTATAGAAATCTATCCCAAACATAACAACGATCATTGGGGTTATAGAGGTCACTTTATACAAGTTGTAGGGAAATCCTATTCAGGATTTGGTACATGAAAGTGACAACCTATGTGAGCTATGAATAAGGAGGTTGGGACACATACACTACAAGTAATTGTTGATTCTAAGGTGGATTGTTACAGGTCTTCCAAAATTCAATATTGAGTAGTAGGGAGTGTGTAGAAGGTGTGCACTTGGAAATAATGCCAAGGCTATTTTTCCAAGAAGTGAGAGTAGGTCCAAGGTGATCTTGGATACTGTCCATTCATATGTGAGTGGGTCAATGTCAGTAGCATCATTGCAGGGAGTTTCATACTATGTGATGTTTACTGATGAATTTTCCAGGAAAACTTGGATCTTCTTTATGAAGACCAAGGATAACATCTTTAGTTGGTTTCAATAGTTTAGGGATTAGTTGGAGAACTAGACAGGAAAGAAGATCAAGGTGTTGAGGTCAGATAATAGGGGAGAGTACACCTCCAATGACTTCAAGGATTTATGCAAGGAGGCATGGATCAAGAGGGAGCTGAGAGTCTTATACAACCCTCAACAAAATGTGTATGTAGAGAGAAATAATTGGTCCATCATTGGTTCTTCCAGGGATATGATAAATGACCAGGAGTTTCCTATGTTTCTTTGGGTAGAGGCATGTAACATAGTAATGTATGTGTAGAACAAGTTTCCTCATAAGATATTGGGGGTCAAGACTCCAGAGGAGGAATTCTCATGAGTGAAGCCAGAGATAATACATTTTAGGATCTTTGGTTGTCTAATATACATCCATGTGCCTGTGGAGAAGAGGATGAAGCTAGAGCCTTCAGGATAGAAGGGTATATTTGTGGGTTATAGTGAGACCTCAAAGGCTCATAGGATCTTCATTTTAGTACAACAGAAAATATTTGTGAGCAGAGATGTTAATTTCAAGGATAACTTGGCATCTAGGAAATACTATAAGTCATGAGAAATGACAAAGGCTGAGGAGCAAAAAACTCCGAAGGATGAGAAAAAGTCAACAACTAGTTAGACTTCATGTGGGGAGGAGGATTTATCCTCTTCCATCTATGTCAGGAGACCCAGGTGGATATTACAAACATCGAGGGATGTTGGTGAGGCTCCTAGGAGTGAATTCATAGAGCACATGCCTCTGAGGAAGTTTCTAAACTATATGGTTCTTACAAGTAACATCATTGATGATGAGCTTTCCAGTTTTTAGGAAGCAATAGATCAATAGGCATGGTGAGATTCCAGTAGAGGAGTACACCTCTATTATGAGGAATGATGTTTGGGAAGTAGTGCAAAGACCAAAGGGGAAGTTAGTTGTGAGATCTAGGTAGCTCTACAAGATTAAGCATGTTGCAGATGGTAGCATTGAGAAGTTCAAGGTAAGGTTTGTGGCAAGAGGGTTCTCCCAGAAAGAGGGAGTGGACTACGAGGAGACATTTTCTCCAGTCACCAGGTATGCTTATATTCAAGGTTTATTTCTATTGCTTCAGTTATGAGGTGTGTTGATGCTTAAAATCGCAACGATGAATACTACTCGCAAATGATTTCCAAGCTCTATTATTTATTTATAATAATAATAATAAACTAGAAAGTGGGACCCCATTGTAGACTAGTGGCGCTATGATGGATGTGTTGCACTCATATATTTGTTTGTTGTCATAATGATGCCAACACAGTCTTCTACAGTTGATGATTCAAGTCATGGTTTTATTCGTCATGTCGATATAAGATGGTTGATTGATTGTGTTATAGCTAGATGGTTTTGATGGTCACTTGCAAATCATGGCAGTACTATGGATAAAATGATCATTTTTTACATGTGTTATGTTGATGTATTAAACATTGATTGATTATTTTATATATGATATTATGCAAAAGGATGATATGGGAGCTTAAACAAAAAGGAAAAAACTATGAACAAGCCCTAAGGTTATATGTGGTGACAAAAGAAGGTGTATAAACCTTGTTGCTATACTTATGCGCTTTGATTAAAGGATTATCTGTGAGGCATTTATGGTAATGTTATAGCATATGGTTGTTGTTAAAGTTTTGATATGATTTGGGGTGGCACACTACGCAATGGATATAACAATGGGATATTTGTTTGAATTAATGGTTAATGTTATGGTGGATGGGTTGGCTTGTACGTTGAATTGAATGGGGTTGGGGAAGGAAGTGACATGCATTTACTGCATGTCACTCAAACCACCCTCGAGCCCGTCACCCCATACATAATTGCATTTGGTTTTTTGGCTCTGGTGGTTGTTGATGCTCCACAATTTTGGGTTGTGAAAGGAAAATACAGTCCAACTCTTCCCTCAAGTGAGTTTTTCCAGGTATGGTTCCTTTATTTTCCATCCATGATGGTTCCTCTGTGTTATTAATCTTTTTTTTGGGTCAAAATTGCATGAGGTCTGTGTTTTTCTTAAGTTTTGACTGTGTATCAGTGTTGTGCTTATGGTTTCTTATGTGAATACTCTAGACTGTTGGCATTTTTAAGAAAAGAAATGGATATTATTTCTATGTGTAGCATGTGCATTGGTTTATTGGTTTAAAACATGTCGGTCAGCTTGGGGTTTTACTCTAGTTCTCTGTGGAAAATTATGATAATGGTGTAGCAAGCTCTGAGTTTTGGCACATGGGTATTACAACCAGTCTTGGTGTTGAATTATTGTCAATCCTTTTCCTCTCGGTGGTTGGTATGTTTTGTTCCTCCGGGTTGCAATGCAAAATGTTAAGTGTTGGAGTGTTCTTGCTTCATTCTGGACGAACCCCAAGCTATATTTTGTTATGGCATTGCTTTCACTATCACTGCTGCTGAAAACGGTGCAAAGTCGGGTCTTGGGCATCACCCATAATTTTAAATGAAAGTTCATTTATGATTGGGCTGGTCACGGGTTGTGTTCAGGCATTCTCTTCACAGTATTTTGAGTATTCACTTCCTCTCGTCTCTATTGGAGTGGATGACTATTATGTTTTGATAAACCTCACTGTCAAGATTTTGGGTTAAAGTTTATTCATCTGTGGTGGTTTTAAAAGGATCACGAGCTATCTCTGGCTTCGAAGATCATCTCTTGATCGAGCCATCTGTTGTTACATCTTAGTGATAAATTTGTTTAAAAACAAAAAGGGGCCATGGGTTATCTACATCCTCAAGGACTTTCCAATTGGTCGAGTTATTTGTTCTTACCTCCATTGCTTTGTTAAACCCTAAACATGATCTTGGTCTCATCAAGGTTTAAAAGACACCTATGTGTGATTGGTCCATTGAGCATGTCTTGGTTCTATTTCTCCTCGGGCACTATTTGACTATGTCTTTTGTTGGGCATTTCTTTTAAAGGAAGTTTGTACATGTTTAATTTACATGCATCTCAGGCTTAGAGTTGCATGTTATTGGTTAAATTCTATTTTCAAATCAATACTTGTGTTGATTATATGGATGAACACCCGTGTGTGATTGAATCAGGGCCCGATTATAAGTTTTAATGAAAATAAATTGTGTCAAACAATGTTGGAAAGTCGACAGTTGGTGGTTAATATTGAGCCTATTCTTATTTGAGTTTAAGAAAAAGATATTATATGTGGATGGTTGGAATCACTGTGCATATTCTATTTGTTAAAAAAAAGAAAAAAAAAGGAGGCAACAGTAGCATTGGAACATGGAAGACTGTGGCTCGAATGGTTATAATGTTATTGTGAAATTGGCAATGATGTTATTATGACTGTTGTATAGATATTGTATAGATGCAAGGACTTCTATAATTGAAGTATTTTGGGCATATAAGTTGTCTTTTGAAGTCAACAAGAATTTTGATTATTGAATTATGAGGTCTGAACATAGTTATGGTTGTTGTTTGATTTAATTTATTTTTATGAAAAATATCCATATTTCTCCCTTTCATACTATCACTTTTTTGCTCATTATAATCCCCCTCATGATCCCAATTTCATTTTTACATGCCATGTTCTATAAATTAAATTAAAAACTATGTATAACAATGATAAAACAAATGACACAGAAATAGGTGGCAGCTGATACTTTTGGTATTTGATTTCACATTTTAATTATTTAATGAATTGTTGAGAAATACTCGTGTATTCGTCCCCTATCCTACTACCACTTTTTCACTCATTACAATACCTCCAGATATCCCATGAACCCTATCCACCCCCTGCTCATTTGGAAATTATTAAATGATTTTTTATGGATGGAATTGCATGGGTCTTGTGTCAATTTATGAGCCAAAAATTGTTTCATGCAAACAAAATGTCATGTATGGTATGTTAAGGGATAGTTACTGATGAATTTTTTCATACAAGATGAGTTTCTTCAGTAGAGGCAGACATGAAAGAAACAATAAAGGAAGAGGTAACTGGAATAGAGGTCCTAGAAGGCCTAGATTCTCTATTTATTTTGATGCTGACACCCAAGAGTTGAACCAACTGTTTCAAGCTAGATTCTTCAATTGTATCAAGCAAGGGATAGTACAGCCTAGACCAAATAGACCTCCCTTCCAGACCCAAAACATCCTTGGTATTCCTATGCCTCCTCATGTGTCCTTGCAACCAGAAGTCCCCATGAATGATGGATGGCAAGAGATTTTCAATCCAACAGTCTCTCACCATTGTGGTTGGCCCAACTTTTCATTGCCTCCTCCTCCACCTGTAAATCCTAATGTTCAAATTTCCCCTGTGCATTCACTTGACCAATCCTCTCATGCTAGCAGAAGGCTTAAGACTGATGTCACCCATGTGAAAGACACAAGTAAAGTTGTTGCCTCCCCTTCATATCCTTCAAATGACTCATCACAATCAGTGTCCTCCCATATGCATCTAAAAAATGATTGTTCCCATGTTATTAGTGAGATTAAGCCTCAAGGTTCGAATCAACCAAAGGTTACTTCTCAGAAGTCCAAAGGGGACAACAATGATAGAAGAAATATTTCCTCTCAAAGTGGAAAATATGGATTTTAATTTATGTGTTTATAATTGAGTTGTTGAAGACAATGGTTTGCAGAAAGTTTTGGACACCAAGCTATTTTTTTGGGATAATGTGGTTATTTACATGTTTTGGATATGGTTTGAATTATTTATGATATTTAATTTTCAAATTTTGGAAATATTTATGGGAGCTACAAAGAGGTATGTGTTTAAATGATTATCTAATTGTGTTTTTTTTTTTTTGCAAAGAATAAAAGAAGGGAGACACAAGGGGTCCCACCTACTTAGTTATTATTAAATAAAGACCCTTAACTATTATTATTATTATTACTTCCCCTTAACTAAAGAAAGTAGTTGAACTACTTCAACTTATTTGAAATGCATAAAAACCAAATGAGAAGGAAGAACACGGGGAGAATAGAAGGAGAAAGAAAGACTAAGGTTTTATATTTTGTTTACATGAGATAGTTCAGTTTTCATTCATTCTTGAGTTATTCAGAGCATAATTCTCTTTTTGATAGCAGGGTCCTATTGTAGACAACAAGGTTCAAAGATGAACCATATCATTCAGATGCTTGTTTTAGAGGTGTTGATCTATCTTTGATAGTCTGTGTATACTTGTATGTTTCTGGATTAAATTTCATAGATGATAAAGGATATTGTGCAGAGTCAAATTGGCAGCAGTATGTGACAAGCTGATCTAGATTATAAAGTTCAGTTTTTACTTCTTGTCAGAGTCCTTTTGTATGGTTTTCATCGGGGATATCTAAATTAGACTTTGGTCCATGCCCTCACAAGGGTTTTGTAAAGAGAAAGACACTTTTGATTTCTTGGAATGAAATAAATCATATTGCTATTCTGTCTCATTTGTGCGTATTTATGACTTGGTCACATTTACTTTTCAATCTCCGTATTTACTTTATGTAATGTGCATATGTTTATAAAACTAAAACTAATTTTTTTTTTTTTTTTGCAACATTCTTTTCATTAATAAATTAGCCTAGCCCCTGGTAATTAATACTTTTGGATTGGAAAATTATTTCTGAGGCTATAAATCATAGGGTGATATTCCCAACTATCTTTTCCTAGCCAGACAAGATTAAAAAATGCTTGAGTAAGATAATTCATATCTTTTCATGAACAAGGTGGAGGATTCATCATATGGATGTGAAAACAACTTTCCTCGACATGATGATCATCTAGGAGGAAGTATACATAGAGAGACCTCATGGATTTAAGGTACATGGGAGGGAGTCTCCTGTGTGTAGGCTTAAGAAATCCTTGTACGGACTCAAATAGGCACCCATGGCGTGGTATTCCAGGACTGATGGATAATTTCAGAGTATGAGATTTACAAAGAGTGAGGCATATCCTAACTTGTACTTCATACTTGTTGGGGTGGATCCACTCATCTTGGTTTTGTACATGGATGATTTGTTTCTCATAGGTTTAGAGGAGCTTATTGCAGGGTGTAAAGATTATTTAGCTAATGAGTTTGAGATGAATGAAATTGGCTTGATGCATTATTTGTTGTGAATATTTTTGGATAAGAATTGTGTACTTGGTTTTGAAACATCATAAATAGTTCTTATCCAGAAATATTCACAACATTATGTCTCACCGTGAAAACTTACATTTTCAGATTGATGCATTATTTCTCGGGGTTAGATTTATGGCAGGTATCAAGTGAGATCTTCCTTGGTCAAGGGAGGTATGCAGTGGAGATCTTGAGGAGATTCAAGATGGATTAATATAAAGCAATGACTACACCTATGGTTACCAATCTGAAGAAGGTTATCACTTCATATTTAGAGTTGGTGAATCCCAGGATATATAGGTAGTTGATAGGGTCTTTGATGTATTTCATCAATACCATGCCAAATATATGTTTTTTTTGTGAACACCTTGAGTCAGTTCATGGTGGAGACAAGGTAGGTGCATTGGATAGCAACAAAGCATGTGCTTAGGTACTTGACAGGTACAATGGAGTATAGATTGAGCTATCTTGGAGGAGATGTAGTGAGGATGTAGGGATATTCAGACTCATATTGGGCAGGGAGTGTAGTATAAATAAAGAGTGCCTCATGTTGTTTCTTTAGCTTGGGATCAACAATGATTACATGGTCAAGAAGGAAGTAGACTTCAATTGTTGATCAAGAGTTGGATCCTATGGTGACATATTGTGATAATTCGAGTTGTATCAAACTCTCAGAGAATCCAATATTCTATGATAGGTCCAAGTATATAGATATCATATATCACTTCATTTGATATAGAATCCAGAAGGGAGCAGTGAAGCTTCAGTATATTTCCATACATGAGCAGGTTGCAAATATTATAACCAAACCCTTGGTTAAAGGGAAGTTTTTATTCTTCAAAGACAAACTTGGAGTGATGTATAATACCTTCCTTGCTAAGAGGGAGTGTTTATGTTTGGTATCATCAGATGGGTATTTCTGCATAGGTTTAAGTGTCTAGATGTGTGGAAGTAGTCCAAAGCCTTCTACCTTGAGAATTTACTTTAATTAAAGTTATTATTCAAGTAAAGTGATTTTATTAGAGAGTTGAGTTTTATTTAAATAAATTCTTTAATTAGAATTAGTGAATTAAATAATATCCATTGATATCAAGTGAGGTGAGAAGTAATCTCAATCGTGAATCACTTTGGAGATTAGGGTTAGGTCATAACACAATCTTATAAAAGAAAGGATAGGGTGATATGGTTGATACAAAGAGAGTTGGATCACGAAGGCTTGTGATTCAAGGAGATCTTGGATAGGTGGAGAAGGAATTCCATCTAGATATCAGGTCAGGGAGAATACATAACATAGGCAGTCGCAAGTGGGTTTTAGTTGATTCGAGTTGTAGTAGCAAGATTGTATCATACATAGTTCTATATAGTCTTTGAGTGCGTGTACATGGGTCTCAATGGATACAACCGCATATATGTAGGTTTTCTTAAGGAATGGTGTGTACATAATGGAAAATGTGAAATACCAAGGTCATAAAATAGATCAACAATTTCTATGGTTTGCAAGTATTGTTCATAGTTTTCTGTATTTCTTTGTGGGCCATTTTCCTAGGTATGGGAACCCTTGTATGATTTGAATTTATTTGAATGATAATATTAGTTGATGGGAAGAACATAATTGTGTATTGTGGTTAAAATTTTTGGTTTCCATATTGCTTATGTTGTTTTATTTATTTCCATCTAGTATATTTTATTTTGTGTGTTGTAATTTGATTATAAGCAAGGAAATACACAAGGTGGTAAAGTATATGGGTGTTGGGAATTGAGTTTTAAAAAAATGGTACAACAAAGCATGCATCCTCCAATATATTGAGCTACATATTCTTTCATTCTATGCCAATACAAATACCTTTGTAAGTTAGAAACCGTCTTCCCAACACCAAAATGTCCTGCAAACTTGGAGCTATGAGCCTATATGATAAGTTGCAATATTTCACCTTTAGGAACACAAATCTTGTCTAACTTGTAGAGTAACTCATTCTGGACATGATAGTTAGCCTTATTGTCACCAACTTCTACATGAATTTCACCTTAAATTTGTCTCTAACACCTACATGAGATGTGAGATGTGCTCCTCCTAGGTAGAGATATAAATCAATATGTCATTCAAATGCACTATTACAAATGAATATAAATAGGGATGCAATACATTATTCATCAATCACATAAATGTAGATGGTGCATTACATAAACCAAAATACATGACCAACCATTCATAAAATTATTTCCTTGTCTTAAAGGTGGTCTTCCAAGTGTCTTGTTCTTTAACATGTACTTGGTGGTATCCTAATTTGAGATCCAACTTGGTGAAGTAATGGGCTTGCTAAAATTGATCTAACAAGTCATCAATCCTCGAAAGAGGGTACCAATTCTTGAGTGTGATATTGTTCAAATATTTGTATTCGATACACATTCGCCAAGTCCCATCCTTCTTGGGTACTATGATGATAGGTGGCCCACAAGGTGAGGTTGATGGTCAAATTACTCCCTACTCCTATATATGTTGCAAGATTTTATTCACTTCATATGCTTCCAAAATGGATTGTCTATACAACCCAATATTGGGTAATGGGGATTCAAGCAACAACTATATCTTGTGGTCCACTTCCCTCTTAGGTGGTATCCCTTTAGTCTCCTGGAACACTCCTTTGTGTGTATGTAACAAATCCTCCAATTTATGTTTTTTCTTTCTAGTATATCCATCTAGGGATGTGTTTTGCCTTATCAATTCATCACCTAGGATATTCTCTCTTAAGAAAAGAAAAACATACATTTTACTTGAACTAATCAAATTTTTAGCTTGGTTGGCACTTACCAGTGAGATATTCAATTTAACTTTATGTTCATTGATCATTAAAGAATCCCCATACTTGATTAGGAAGTACTTGTGTTCTCTACTCATGAATATTTCATCCCTCATATACATGTAGGGGCTTCCAAACACTACTATGCACACATCAAGGGATACTACATCTAACTCCACTTCATCAATAAATATGCACTTATATCAAATTTTATCTTACACTATTTTGTGACCTTGATCTATGCATCCTTGTTTACCCTCCCTAATGGATATGGGATAGGATGATTATGGGCCTCCAACCCAAGTTTGGTGACTAGATTGGCTGCTATGAGATTGGTTTGTGAATAAGAATCGAATAGAGCATCTACCTTGGTCCTTTTGACTTGGATCTTAATATGGAATAGTTTTTTCATATCCTTCTGTTCCTTATGATGAAGCATACTTTGATTCACCTCCTTCTGCACTAAAGTGCATACAATATTCCCATCCACATATAAATTTCTCTCTACATGATTGCTTGAATCCATGTCTAGAAGGTTCTTCTTCTTGGAATCCATATAGTTCTTAGGGTTCAAATCTAGATGTAGTTTCCAAAACTTTTCTTTAGTGTGAGCATTGATATTGCAATGGTTATAGTGGTTACTAGGATCCTTGCACTAATGTGTAGTGTATTTTTTCTCCTTGTATTTCCCTTTCCACTTCTTCTTCCCCTCCTTGGAAGCATCTTAGTTCTCTTTCTGTTTGGAGCCACTTGGTTTTCTTTTCTCGTGGTCTATATTTTCCATAATTTGTTCTTACACAGAGGCCTCATCAACTGTCCTAGGCTTGAAGAGAATCACTTTATTTAAGAAATTACTATGTAGACCCATATGGGTTCTTGGTAGAGATACCCAACATGAAAGTTGTTGTCACCTAGGTCTGTACCCCTCCCCTCTTTTATCTTTCACCCTATCCATCCATCAATGTTGAGCTTTATTGTTGCTTTCTTAGCCTATTCCCCATTTTTATGCTTCATGACCTCTATTTGTCGTTGCTTATTTGCACCTTCTGTTTTCTTTCTTGATATGAGTCCATGTTCTAGTTCGAGTTCGAATACATGTCATCATATTTTCCACTAATGTAGGATGCAGCAGGTCCACCGGGTTTTTGTGATCATAAGAGACATCTAGGTCCAACAACCTCTGTGTAAGCTCAATAAACTTCCACAGAGAAAGGCAGTGAATTAGAGAAGTCCTTGTCAGACTCAAAATGAAAGAAAATAACAAGTTGACGATTGCAATGGTGAGCATTTAGCCTTCAATCTAGATCGATGGTTCCCATGTGATCGAGATTTCATCTGTGGAGAAAAGATGTTTTGTTACAGGGCGCCTAACTCCCATGTTGATCGTCATCGACAACATCCCCATCACTCCATATCAACGAACCTTATCCCATTTCCGATCCAGGTGGATATCGATGGACACCCACCTTTTCCAACTGGCTCAAAACATTTTTCTGGCAATTTTGGCAATTTATTATTTTTAGCAGTTTTAACTTCTGGGGCCATTTTGAGGGTCTAAATGAAGGTTTTTCGGGATCGATATTCCCAAGTATATAAGAAGGCATGATTGAGCCCCCAAAATGAATCTCCTCAACGATACCTTTCCAACGGGCTATCATATGCCTAGAACGAAGATCGTATGCAAAAGTTACGACCCCAAGAAGTTGATGTACTAACTTACCCAGACGGGGCCCACATGACTTTTGGTGCTTCATCTCCTAGGGTTAGGTTTTTGGATGTCTAGGGTTTTTGGAATTCCTGTTTATTGTAAAAATTCCTTTAAAGCCTCATTGTAATGATATTCTTGCGAATGAGTGCAACAGTCACATCTCTTCTCAGAGATAAGTCGCCACCATTCCAGCAAGCTTGTTTATGCTGCATTTTATAGTTTCAACTTATTTCCTTATTGAATAGAAAACCAGTTTTATTGTATCTCTATTAATTCGTGTTAAGAATGTGTTAATAATCTGTAGTCATTTCATTATTCTCATAAAATTAGGATCAATTTCAGACCCCCTTGATCGTTCTACCTTTGACGGTGGGGGGTGGGATATGCAATGGTGGTTTCCCCACCACGGGCCCTACCTAATGTGGGGGATCCTCATAACTTCCGACCCTCACTCTCTAATCCACTTACTGCCTACTCCTCCCTCTGTAATCCTATCATATTGCCTACCGATACCACTCCTCTCACCACCCAACACATGTCCTCCACTCACGCTTGTCACCTTCTGCATATATACCACCCTCGAAAACTCCCAAAATCATCTACTTGTATGACATTACACGTCACCTCCACCCACCTCTACTCATACTGCTCACCTCCACTTCATCTGCATCGACGTCGTCCACCTCCACACATCCTATATTCCTATTGGACACTCGCCTCCACGCCTTCATGTTCACAACCAGTTCATCATAGAGAAAGCGAGGAGAAGGGCCAGTTATAGTCGAGCCAGAGTGCGCTTAGCTTCCAAAATCTCAGACACAGAAAGAGAATTAAGTCTCGGTCCTAGGTCAAGGTAGATTGACTCTAGAACACTTCAGAAAACTACCTCTTCCGCAAGCAGATATCTTCCCATGCAACCAGTTATCCTCTAGAGGCCTCAAATATCTCACAGGCATGCCATTACTCAACATGGAACCCTGTTATGTCACTCCAAGTCATATTTCTACCAATTCAGTTCCTCCAACGCATGCATCAATTCTACCTCAGAGACAGTAGTAGTTTTTAGTCGATTAATTCCATCATTTTCTTAGATTAGGTTAAAGAGTTTAGAGTGGTCTTCTATGTGTGATAAGAACCACTTTTTTTGATTAAGTTCAGTGTGAAGTTCGCATGATGAACTCCATGCCATGTCATTTTTATTAATTAGTTTTTCCTACAGTCAGTCACCTAAAATTAGGTCTCAGTCCCCTAAGGACGAGAACCTCTGCAACTCTGTTAAATAGGGGGCCTTTGAATGTTTTAGAGGTTGGGAGTTTTCAGGAGGAAATTAGAAGCAACAAAGGAATTGGACCTGCTTAGTTAACTATAAAGTTTTCTACCTAGTGAATATATTTTGTTGACAGTTGTGTTTCTACTCAAATCTTTATGTGTTTATTATTATATTGAATGCATATTTTGTGATGTGTGCAATGTACATTTCCTTATTCTGTCAGCTATTGTTTTA
The DNA here is from genome assembly GCA_000966675.3 of Picea glauca. NCBI lineage: Eukaryota > Viridiplantae > Streptophyta > Pinopsida > Pinales > Pinaceae > Picea > Picea glauca. Next base: position 715,065 of record JZKD02S1607567.1, on the reverse strand, counting down.
GTGTACCTTTTGTTGGTTATGCAACATGTTATACAACTATTTTTCAGTGAAATATCCACTATTTTGCAACATGTTGAAGGATTTGCATCTAGACATTTGTCTAGGTCTTGAGATATTATCTTAAGTCTTAGTTTCCACGCAGCAAGTGGTTCATTGCATTGCTTGATTTTTTCTATCTCTGTGTGTTTTTTCATACCCTCAATTGTCATTTAATACCCATACCATTAGAAAAGGAGAACCTATTTTTACACTGTGTGTCCTACCCTACCAGAGAACCATCTTTGAAAACCTATCCTTAAGCTTACCAACAAAACTAACTTATTAAGGAATAATCATTTCAAACTGATAGGTGGCCTAGATTTTCCCTTCAACGATCAAGTGCAGACCTTAGGACCAACATCTTATGGTGCTGTTGTCGGGGAACGAAGTAACAAAATATATTTCCCTGGGAGAATGACATTGATTAGCTATGACCTTTGATGGTGAACAAATATCAGAAACAAACAGACTACCATCTTTCACCTGGCGATTCCACTTAGTAAAATCTAAAGAAGAAATATTGGCACCCAGAAAAGGATTCAACATTTCCAAATCTGAAGAAAGAAAATATGCAAAGGCTCATACTAACCCTGAGAAGGATACAATTGTCTCTGAGCTAGAAAGGAAACTAAGAAAATCCACTATATCCCAGAGATATACTTCCCCCCTCAAGGGAAAAGATACATACCTAGAGAATACGTCTAAGCATCATCACAAGTAGCTTGAATTTGCTATCCCTAAGAATCATAATTCCAAATAAGCTCAAACATCTCCAACTCTTGATTCCACTTCAACATCCAGTCCTGCATCCACCCCTATATCTCCCATAAATCCTCATATTCCTATTATTCAAGCCATGGCCGTTAACAGGATGGATGCCATAATTGCTACCAGATATGCACCCCTAGTTCTTCCTATAGGCTTGCATGCCTTCCTATCCATAGATTACATGAAATACTTTCCAAGGTATAATGGGGAAGGTGAAGTTACTGCTGAGGAACATCTGGTAGCCTTCTATAGCTTTGCAGATAGTTTTAACATTAATTATGTAGATGTGTGGATGAGGTTGTTTGTACAGAGTCTATATGGGGAAGTCAGAAAGTGGTTCATGAGTCTTCCTCCAGTCTCCATTGAATATATTAAGGCATTGGATGAAACTTTCATAAAGGAATGGGGAGATAGGAGAGATTACCTCTACTACATCACTGAGTTTGGGGCCCTAAAGAGAAAGAATGGTGAATCTATTTTAGATTTCACCAAGAGATTCAAAAATATGTATGGTAGAATTCCAGATGATATCAAACCAACTGAAGCCTTTTCCAAGATCACATATGCCAATTCATTTGATGCAAAGTTCTCCCTCCTCCTGAGAGAGAGAAGATAAACCACACTGTTGTCCATGCAGGAAGCAACCATTGAGGTTGAATCTAATATTTTGGCATTAGACAGATTAAAGACCAGATATGATAAATATAAGAAAACAAAGAGAGAGGATTCCCATGCCTCCTCTAACCTAGCCACATCTGATCCAAAACTTGATGAAATGACCAAACATTTGAAGGATCTGACTTCTAAAATAGTTAAGCTGAAGTGGAAATATAAACAACCAAACAAATATTTTCAAGGGGTTGGTAATATAAATCAAAATAGTTAAGAAGGCCTAATGATGCCCCTCAAATAATGCAGAGAGAAAGGAGAAATGTTGATGATCAAAGGGTATTTCCTCCTTTCCAAAACAATTAGATTAAGGAGATGGATGTAGACAGTGATGATGTGGATGATACTGTTGTGATTTTCAATGAAACAGATTGTTATACTAGCCATTTAACACAAAAAGAATATGAGGTAGCACAAATGTCAAATCAGTTTGATAATCAAATAGAGGAAGAGGGAGTTATTCAAAGCCAACCCAAGAAGAAATATTATTTGAGGAAGAGAGCGGGGGATCCCAAAGACACTACCTCCAATCAAAACAAACAAGTTGAAGTCCCCCCCAAGCCAAATCCAAGTAAAGGTATGGCATCTAAAGCTCAGTCACCTCCCTCATCTAAACATACATACCTTGAAATAAAGGAGGATGATAGGCCACCAACCTCTTTCAGCCTAGAAAATGAGTTGAGAAAGATCAAGATCCCTGTGCCTTTGACAGAATTGATGAAGAATGAACCTTTCAAAAAGTCTATCATGAAAGTTCCGCAACCAACTTCTCCTAGTGTATCTTTTGATGTAATAAGTTTGTAGGATGAAAACACAACCATTACTATGGGTCCACACATTGAGGATGGCTCTGATGCTTCTCCTCCATTCTATATATCTTTGAATGTCCATGATAATATCTTGCACAACTGTCTTATGGACTCATGAGCCTCTCACAATGTCATGCCCAAAGTTTTTATGGAAGAGTTAGGTATGAATATCACCAAACCTTACCAAGACCTGTACTCCTTTGATTCTAAGAAAGTAAAATGTCTCAGAATGATAAAGGACATGGTGGTTTCTTTGGAAAAGTTACCCATGAAGATTTTAGTGATGGACATTGTGGTGGTTGACATTCCCCCAAAGTTTGGTATGCTCTTATCCATAACTTGGGCTAAGAAGGTTGGAGGATCATTGCAAATGGACCTCACTTATGCCACCATCCCTGTGTTTGGAGGAGAACATAGGAGGCTATATAGAGAGATAAGGTTATCCTACATTGTCAGTGACCATCAGAACCCAAGAAATCAACCAATTTATGTTGTTGAGGATGAGATTGGCTCATCTGTCTTTCATTTAAATGATGATGAACCTGGAATATCAATTAGCGAATGCAAAGATCAACCATTGATAGTTCAACAAAACAAAGTATGGAAGATGCATTTCGATGGATATTCATCAAAGGAAGGATCTGTTGCAGGTATACTCCTCATTTCCCCTTCAGAAGAAGTAATAACCCTCTCTTATAAGCTGGAGTTTGAGACTACTAATAACATAGTTGAATATGAAGCTTTGGTGTTGGGACTGAGGGTTTCCAAATACATGGCCATTGATTGTGTAGCAATTTTTGGTGATTCTAATTTAATCATCAATCAAGTAAGGAACATCTATCCATCTAAGCAATAGAGGCTCAAGAAATACAGGAACGAGGTATAGGATCTAATCGATCATTTCTTTCTAGAATTTAACATTTCTTTCATTCCCAGAGAGCAGAATTAGAAGGCAGATTCTCTGGCCTTAGATGTCATCACTTTCAGGCCTCCCATTGGCCCAAATATTAAATATCAGGTTGAAATCAGACATAGAACAACCATACCAGACAACATAAAGCACTAAAAAGTATTTAGTGATGATCTATAGCTGCAAAGATTTCTACACACCATTGATGAATTCTCCAATATCTCAATTGATCAAGAAATTCAAGAAGGTAAAAATGAGAAATTAGAAGATCAACAATCATCTCATCTACTAAAGACAATGAATGGTCACGATATTGTGTAGATGAAAACCAATCACATTCCAAGAGGACTAGTGCGATTGGAAAGGTTGTTTGATAGTAATGATGTTTACAAAGGAGATGCCATGAATAATCAAGAAGAAGAGATAACATATTGAAACATTGGGACCACTGAGAATCTCAATATCATCAAGTTGTCCAAAGCAATAGTTGCAGAACAAAAGAGCAAGTATTTCAATCTCTTTAAAAGGTTTGCTGATATTTTTGCATGGTCCTATGAAGATTTGAAGACTTTTGACACTGACATAATCTAGCACAAGATCCCTCTAAAGGTTGGATCCAGGCCATTTAGACAGATGATTCAACAATTTAATCCCATGTTAATGTCCATAATTGAGAAAGAGATGAAAATAATGTTGGATTCCAAGATTATTGTACCATTGAGGTACTCAAACTGGGTGGCCAACTTAGTACCTGTAAGGAAGAAAAGTGGGGAGATACACTTGTGTGTTGATTTCAAAAATCTCAACAAGTGTTCTCTAAAGGACAATTACCCCCTCCCCAATATGGATTATATTTTACAGAGGGTGGTAGGTGCACACAAAATTTCCTTTTTAGATGGATACTCTGGTTATAAACAGATAGCAATTTGTGAAGAGAACAAAGAAAAAGAAGCATTCACCACCTCATGGGGAACATTCATGTATGACAATATGCCCTTTGGGATGATGAATGCAGGGGCCACTTTTCAAAGGGCCATGGACATAGCTTTCGTAAGGGAAAAAGACATATTTATGGTCGTTTACTTGGATGACATAACCATTTTCCCCAAGTACGATGAGGAACATTTGCAACATTTGGAGCAGGTTTTCAAGAAATGCAGGAGGTATGGAATATCCCTGAATCCTAGGAAGTCTAAATTTTCCATGCCAGAAGGAAAGCTCCTGGGCCACATCATATCAGCAGGAGGTATACAAATTGATCCAAAGAGGGTTTGAGCCATTCAAGATATTGAGATCCCTAGAAATAAAAAGGTTTCCCAGTATTTTATTGGTAAGATAAACTTCCTCAGACATTTTGTGCCAAATTTTGCTGAAATTATGAATCCTATAACTAACATGTTGAAGAAATATGTTGTGATAAAATGGTCCTTGGATGAAAAATCAGATTTCCAAACAATCAAGCAAGCTTTAGTTGAAGCCCCTATATTAACCAACCCTGACTATACCAAATATTTCTTCATCTTCTCCTTTGCTTCAAAGGAAACCATTGTTGTTGTACTGTTGCAGAAAAATGAAGAATATCATGAGAAGCCAATACCCTTTTTTAGTAGAGCCCTCCAATATGTTGAGTTAAAGTATGATGTATTAGAGAAGAAGGCTTATGCACTAGTCAAAGCACTCAAATCCTTCATGGTCTATGTGTTACAGTCTAGCATAACAACCTTTGTTCCTAGCAACAGTGTCAAAGAGATTCTAGTCCAGCCAGACAGTGAGGGAAAAAGAGGGAAGTGGATTTTCAAACTATTGGAGTATGACCTGCACATAAATCCCACCAAGATGATAAAGGGGAAAGGACTGGCCAAATTCCTATCACAATCAATTTGTAAGGTTCTATAATTGCATCAAATCTTCACCCAATCATGTGCATCGATCAGACAACTTGGAAAAGACAACTTACAGGTATTTGAAAACTACTCTTCTTCACCTTGGTATAAAAACATCATCTATTTTATACATCATTTAGAATTTCCACCGGATGTGAAAAAGATAAAGGACAGGTCTCTCAAATTGAAAGCTATCAAATTCTTCATTTCAAACCAAAGCTTGTATTTGAGAGATCTTGCTGGCATCCTGTTAAAATTCCTTGATTAAAATGAAGCCAAACAAGTCACAACAAAAATGTATAGAGGAGTATGTGGAGGACACTAGAATTGGAAAGACACAACTCTCAATATCCTGAGGGAAGGGTACTATTGGCCCACCCTTTTCTCTGATGTGTTTTCTATTGTCAGGGCCTGCAACGAATGTCAGATATTTGTAGGGAAACAAAATTTATTGTCACTACCACTAAAACCTATCATTTCAAGTGGTCCATTTCAGTAATCGGGGTTATACTTCATAGGAGAGATAAATCCACCCTCCAGTGGACATCACAAGTGGATCCTCACTGCCACTGACTACTTCACCAAGTGGAATGAGGTTGCGCCCACCAGGAATGCCACTGACAAGGTGATCATGAATTTCCTGGAAACCAATACTTTTCCATATTTGGTTTCCCCAGTAAGATTAGAATATAAAATTCCCAAGCATTCAAGTCCAAAGCGATGATTGACTTCTGTGGAAGTCATAAAATTTCCTTGACACATTCCACACCCTATTTTCCTCAAGGAAATGGCCTAGAAGAATCATCAAACAAGACACTCATCAGGATCATTAAGAATTTGTTGAATGAAAACAAGAAATCCTGGGACTCTAAACTAAAGTATTATTTATGGGATGACAAAATCAACATCAAGAACCTCATCATTTCAACTTGTTTGTTGATTTTCCCACTCAGATTGGTATACCGGTCCTAAAATTCTTGCAGGAAGAGATTGAGGAAACCAATGACATACAAATGAGAATCTTCCATATTATAGAGGTTCAACAAAGGAGAGAAGAACTCGAACAGAGGACCTAAGCATATCAAAATACGATCAAGTCAATATTTGACAAGAAAACCAAGAAGGAGATCTTTCAAAAAGGTGACTTGGTATTAAGGTGGGATGACAGAAGGGATGATAATTCAAAGCATGGTAAGTTTGACAACCTATGGTTTGGCCCTTTTAAGGTGGTTGAAGTTTTGGATAACAACACATTTATCATGCACAATCTAGATGATACAAAGATCTTTGGAGGCCCAGTAAATGGGTGCTTCCTGAGACACTATTTTATTTGAGGATGAGGGAAGGTCCCTCTTGCATCATAGATGCTTTCCTTTTATTGTTGTTTTTTATTAGTTATTTTTTTGTGACTAAAGACTCCATAGCCCAACAAAGGCATTAGGGTGTAGTTTCAGCTTTTAATTCAATAAAAATCATGGTTGAGGTAGAGTAGAAGATAACACAGGGCTGGCAGAAAAAACATAAGTAGGAAATGGAAGGTAAGAACAATCGATTAATCCTAAGGCACTGATATACGGTTCTCATCACCTCACAGGGATGAGCTATCCCTAGTTGGAGCCAATGTTTTCACCTAGGTTTGCACCCTTTCCCTCTTCTATCTTTCACCCTATCCATCCATCAATGTTGAGATTTATTTTTTATTTCTTAGCCTATTCCCCATTTTTATGCTTCATGACCTCTGTTTGTTGTTGATTATTTGCACCTTTTGTTTGATTTCTTGATATGAGTCCATGTCCTAGTTCGAGTTAGAATACATGTCATCATATTTTCCACTAATGTAGCATGCAACAGGTCCACCGAGTTTTTGTGTGCGCAGGAGACATCCATGTCCAACAAGCCCTATGTAAGCTCAATAAGATTCCGCAGATAAAGAAAGTGAATCAGAGCAGTCCTTGTCAGACTCGAAATGTAATAAAATAAAAAGTTAATGATTTCAATGGTGAGGATTTAGCCTTCAAGCCAAATCGATGGTTCCCATGCGATCGAGATTTCATATGTGGAGAAAAAACATTTTGTCGCGTGGCACCTAACTTCCACGTTGATCGCCATCGATGACATCCCCATCACTCTAGATCAATGAACCTTATCCCATTTCAAACCCCCTTGATTGTTCTACCTTTAACGATGGGGGGGGGTCTGGAATGGTGGTTTCCTCATCGCGGGCCATACCTAACATGGAGGCTCCTCAGGATTTCAAATCCCCCCCTCTCTAATCCACTTACCGCCTACTCTCCCCTCTGGAATGCTATCGGATTGCCTCCTGATACCACTCCTCTCACCACCCAACACATATCCTCCACTCATGCTTGTCACCTCCCATGTATATACCACCCTCGACAACTTTCGAAATCACGTACTTGTATGACATTCCACGTCGCCTCCACCCACCTCCACTCATACTGCCACCTGCACTTCGTCTACATCCATGTCTTCCACCTCCATGCATCATGTCTTCCTATTGGATGCTCGCCTCCACATATTCCTATTCACAACCAGTTCATCATAAATGAAGTGAGGAGAAGGGCCAGTTACAGTCGAGACAGAGTGTGCTTAGCTTCTGAAATCTCAGACACAGACAAAGAATTAAGTCTCGGTCCCAGGTCGATGCAAATTGACTCCAGAACACTTCAGAAAACTACCTCTTTTGCAAGAAGATATATTCCCATGCAACCAGTTATCCTCTAGAGGCCTCAAATAGCTCACAGACATGCCATTACTCAAAACAGAAACATGTTCCATCACTCCAAGTCCTCTTTCTTCCAATTCAATTCCTCCAGTGCATGCATGAGTTTTGTCTTAGAGACAGTAGTAGTTTTTAGTTGATTAATTCCATAATTTTCTTAGATTAGGTTAAAGAGTGGTCTTTTGTGTGTGATAAGAACCACTTTTGTTGATTAAGTCCACTTTGAAGTTCACATGTTGAACTCCATGCCATGTCAGTTAGATTAATGCATTTTTCCTACAGTCAGTCACCTAAAATTAGTTCTCAGTCCCCTAAGGACGAGAACCTCTGCAACTTTGTTAAATAGGGGTTCTTTGAATGTTTTATAGGTTGGGATTTTTCAAAAGGAAAGAAGAAGCAACACATAAATTAGACCTGCTTAGTTAACTATAAATTTTTCTACCTAGTGAATATATGTTGATGACAGTTGTGTTTCTTACTCAAATCTTTATGTGTTGTTTCTTATATTGAATGCATATTTTGTGATGTGTGAAATGTACATTTCCTTATTCTTTCAACTATTGTTTTATTTTACCTTTTCTTGGTTATGCAACCTGTTATACAACTATTTTTCAGTGAAAGATCCACTATTTTGCAACCTGTTGAATGATTTGCATATAGATATTTGTCTAGGTCTTGAGATATTATCTTAAGTCTTAGTTTCCACACAGCAAGTGGTTCATTGCTTTGCTTGATTGTTTTTGTTTGTGTGTGTCTCTTCATAACCTCAATTTTCATTTAATACTCATACCATTAGAAAAGGAGAACCTACTTTTACACTGTGTTCCCTACCCTACCAGAGCACCATCTTTGAAAACCTATCCTTAAGATTACCAACAAAACCAACATATTAAGGAATAATCATTCCAAACTGATAGGTGGCCTAGATTTTCCCTTCAGCAGTCAGGTGCAGACTTTAGGACCAACAATAGCCATCTTTCTAAATTGGATGATGTAATCCTACATACTTTTCCCTTTCCTTTTCCCTAATTAATGCTAATATATCCATTGGTACTCTACATACTTTATAGGGTCAAATTGGGACTTAATGAGGGTTTTGAAATATTCCCACTTAGTTACTATCAGATCACCCTCCAACCTAACTGTCTCCATGTGGATTTCCCACTAGGTTAATGCATGGCCCTCTAATTCCAGTCAAGAAAAACAAATCTTATTCTCCTCATCTATATTGTGAACACTAAAATTGACCTCTAATTGTTGCAACTATTTATTCAATTTTACTACATCGATCTCACCTTGGTATGGATTGATATCCAATTTTGATTCCATTTTAAATAAAGACTATGAAGGGGTAATGGCACTGGAACTTATCTTTTGTTTCTCGAGATCTTTCCTTGAATCCTTTTCTACATATTCATTATCTCTATGTTTCCCCTTTGATATGATATCTAAGTTAGACCCTCCAACCTTGTAGAATGGTCAAATATTGTTTGCTAGATCCACCATGAGGAGGTTCATATTGCAAGAGATATCAACGACTTGATCTTCCAACCTAAAAAATATCTCTTCCTTTGAATCTTGAGGGTTGTTGTGAACATAATCATCTTCCATGGCTAGCATTCTACAACTTTCTTGCTAAGCCAATTCCGAAATCCTACAACTTCCCAGAAATACTCCAAAAAAAACCACTCTGATACCAATACGATCTGTAAAATTTCGTGGATATTCCACTGGAACAATTTATCACAATAGAACTTATAATATGTTGAAATATTTATTGTCTCGAATTTGTTATCTCTAGCTTATTTCTCTATTTTTATAGCAAATAACTAAAATACAAAAATAAAAGAATGGGAAAATGAAAAAGAAACCATCCACATAAATAAACACAATATTTACCTTAGGAAACCCAATTTGGGAGAAAACCTATCTTGATGGTGAGGCCTATGCTTTGCTCTCTTTTCTTTAGTTATCAAAATGAAAATACAAAGGAATGGGCACTCACTATGGAGTTTCCTATGACATTGTGGCCTGAAAGGATGATACAAAATATTCATCATCCTCCGTTATGCTCTTGAAATACCACTCCTTTATATTTTTCTCAACTATGGAACAAGTACAATGTTAAAGAATGGAACCTCTTCTCATCCAAAAAATCTAATGTTTAACATAGCCTAATAGTTATTTAGGGTTAGGGTTTTGACTTCATCAACCCTCAATTAGTGATAAGGTTTGGACCTTCTAGAATATTCTTGAAAATCCACATGTGTATAGCCACACACATTTGAGTAATGAAGGCTAACGTGGTATCCACTCGTACCATGTTGGGAAACAAGGTTGGGCAACTTCTGAGAGGAATAACTTTCACATACGAGCTCTGATTGAGGTGATTCTTGCACTGTTAGAAATGTCTCGATGTGTAGAAAATATTCAAAGGAAATATAGAGATTTTTTTAAACCAAAAAATGATGTTTAATGCTTGAAACTGGCTACATAACGTTTTGGACCCAATTTTCCAAACTAGGACCTACCACTAAGATGGCGCTTCAAGTTTATTCCTATAATTGTTTCAAACTAGAAAGTACCAAGATAGATGAAAAAATATATGATGATCCAATCCTAATAAATATCCAACATCATACCCTCCCATGTCCATATAAATACTAATGTTTTTCTATATTGGCTTGCAAATTAGGGAGTATTATTGATCAATCAAAAAATAATGTCACCTTAGGAGTCATTGGAGTTCATCCAAATAAAAAAACACTACCTTAGAATCAACAAGAATGACAACTTGTTCCCAAATGGGTTGGCATCACAAGAGATCAATATTGATCCCACATGGATGGAAGAAGTTGTGGGAAGTCATATATGTAATAAAAGTATGGTTTATGGTGGTTACAGGATGGGTGAGAGCACTTTTATGGCTCACTCATGTCATTCAGAAGGAATTTCCTGGTTTTATGGTCACAAAATGATGGTAGGATGGGAAATCATGATGAGAATTGGGTTCTCCAAAATTAAATCCAATGCTAATGGTACATAGGTATTCATGGTGGTGGAAGCGTGTGAAACAACTAGCTCACAGTCTGTTGAATTCAAGACTAAAATTAGGAATTGGAATTAGAGGGTGAAAATTCTGCTTAGTCTCCTAATTTGGTTTTTCAATTTGTTGGTTTTGGTTGGTTGTAGTATTTTTTTTTGGAACATTGTCAATCTATTGCAGAATTGTTTTTTTTGGTTAAGAGTGTCGGGGTCCTAGGAACTACTTTATTGATTCCTACAAATCGCCCCCCTTGCATTATTTTATCTACCTATGATATTCAATATTGTGGTTGGTCTATTGCTCATCTTGGCCTATATCAATCTTAATTGTGGTGAGAATATAGGGAAGGGAGTTATGGTGGTGGTGAGGCTTGTGGCTATGTGGGAAGTTTTCCTTTGTTTCACTCTTAGGGGTGTCTTGTTCCTCCTAGTATAGGGACATAACAATTCACAAAGGGGATTTGTTGCCCTAATTTCTAAAGATCTCTCTCTTGCTTCAATTTTGAATTCTAACCTCTCCCCAATATTCACCCTTTAGTGTTTCGTGCTCCTTAGGTATTCTATGTCTCACCCTCTTTCTAAGACAAATCACTGAGTGGTTTATTCATTTTGGTAACCCATAAATATAATCACCACGGATCTTGATGGAAAAATGGATACCCTTCCAACAATAAGACGAGTGCCAATAGAGGAACCCCAAAAGTGTCCCACCCTACTCATACTTCTCAGAAGCTGACCCAATATCAATAAGATGCTACGAAGGTGGCATCTAATTTCCAATGCCATTTTTTGAGGAAACTAACTGAGAAATGGATAGAATGGAGGACATTGTTAGGAAAAATAGGCATTAGGTTACTATAGAAGTGATCTGAATTATGTTGTGAATGAAATGAAGGCATACGTATAACAAGGAAAAAAATAGAGATATTTCAAGAAACATAATAATACAATTAAACTCATATTCTATTAATGAATGGAATACAAAATATTGCAAACTAGCTAGAATGGTGGTAACTTGGCTCTGAAGAAATAGATGTGTCTGCTAAACTCATTCATAAGAAGCTAATTACCAAGAGGCCAAAAAGGCATTTTAACATAAAGAATCAATGAGAAAACCCTAAACATCCAAAACTCTAACCCCAAAAGATGAAACACCAAAATTTTTGTGGGCCCTCATGTGGTTATTTGATATGTCAACTTTCCATGGGCGCAAATTTTTCATACAATATTCATTTGGGATGCTCGATAGCCCGTCGAAAAGGTCTATTTGAGAAGTACACATTCTGAATGGCCTAATATCTATCTCCAACCACATATTAAGTTCATTTACACCAAAACAATGTCGTTTAAGGCCTCAAAACAACCCTGAAAGTTTGGGACCCAAAAAACATTAGAAAAACTACTAAGATGTGAAACCATTCAGAATTAGTTGATCAAGGTGGCTCTTGGAACGCTAAAAAAAATCATCTCAAATGAAAATTAAAATGAATTCATTGTGTATATCTCAACAAAATATTTCTATCACAATTTAAACGGCCTCAAATAGACGTCGTATGAAGAAGTTATGATGTTCTAAAGATTTTGACCAACAGGAAAAAAGTCAAACAGGGTAGGACACATGGCACCAATAGGAGGTTACACATGACACTGTACGAACATTGTACAGATTCCACATGACATCATTGAAAGGATGACATGTGGTAGTATGATGGGTTGACATGTGTCAATACGACAGGTTGACACGTGATAGTACGACATGTTGACACATGGCAATACGACATTGACATGGAAGATGACAGGTGGCATCATATAGATGATGTGGTAAGCAAAATTGTTATGTGGCAAGTGACTGGACCAGTGACAAGGTAGTTGATTGGGTGTACAATAGAAATGACATGGACCAATCAGAGAGTGCCACGTGGCACTCTTCGATTATATAATATTGGCTAAGGAGTATTAAAATTGGTTGGGTTAGGAGGTGAATCAAAACCGAGACCTCCGACGGATGAAACAATCATCTTAACCAATTGCACTAATGATATAATCAAATATTCCATTGGGTGATTTAATATTTAAACTATATTGAATTGTATATGTTATAAATAAAGCATCGGTCGTGGTCAACCCTGCGACCTCCAGACCGACCCAACCAGAAAACATTATACTATGACCAATGTGCCAACAATGCTCCTTGTTAAATGACCACACGATATTTTCATTTAAGTTTGGATAAGTGATAATCTAGGTATATAGGGAGTCAGGTGGGGCTCAACCCCCGACTTCTCCTATATAAACCAAGCTCCGACCACTTGTGCTACATGTGAGTTCATGCCAATAATACAAATGAGTTCCTTTTGACATGGTTTTGTGTGCCAAGTTGGAGCAAGTGCATTGATATTCGTGCCAGAGAGTTTCTTGCATTGTTTTGTGTGCCAAAGGTTCATGAGATTTTGAGCCTTAGGGAATCATCATCATCATCCTCATATTATTCCTATGAAAGTGAATATTCTTCTCATAAGAAGAAGCCCTCCAAGAAGTCTTCTCGTTATCATGATTTTCCTTTATTAAAGTTAGATGTGAAGTTTGATTTTCTGATTTATGATGGAGAATTGAATGTAGAGAAGTTGGATAATTGGATCATACAGATTGAAGTATATTGCAGGGTACAAAAACATGTGGATGAAGCTGCAAAGATACAGTTGGATACTCTCTGTTTGGGTGGAACAACCTTGATATGGTGGGAGATTAAGACACAAACTGATCTCATCCAATAGGGTAAAGTAATTTCCTCTTGGGATGAATTTATTGTTGCATTAATAAAATAGTTTTATCCATTGGATTATATGCAAACGACAATAATTGATTGGCAACATCTAAGACAAGGAAAAGGGGAAAATGTTCAAGTATATACACAAGAATTTAAGAAGAAAGCATTGTCTTTAGGAATTCCATTATATACTCATGAAACTCTTCTGAAATATATTTGTGATATGCATTCATATCTTTGACATACTATATTGATGTTTAACCCTACTAATATTGACGAAGTGTCAGTACAAGCTACTCATCTTGAATCTAGTAAGGGAAAGCATGTGTTCAAGGACAAGAAGCCACACAAGATCAAGAAGTATTTGAAGGGAAAAAGGAAGAATAAGAAGTCAAATACAATGAAGAAAGTTGAAGAGAGACCTACATTTTATCACTATAAGAGGAAAGGACATGAGGAGGAAAAGTGTTGGAAGATGCATCTAGAGTTGCGACCAAAGGACTTCCAGTATAAGGGGAAACAAAATACTATTGCAACAAATCAACAAGATCAAGGATCATATTCAGGAGATGAAACTAAAATAACAACAATGGGAAGTAAAGGTATATCTAGTTCTAGTTCTAGTTCTTCAATTCAATCTGTTGAATTGGAAAGTGTTCTTAATCAAAAGAAAAAAACTAAGATTTTACATGTAAGGCTCATAGTCAAGCATAAAAAGATAGATACTTTGTTTGACAGTGGATATCAATGTTGGTTGTGGAGCCTGGTTATCTTCCTGATTCAGATGTCTTTTGTTTTCAGCCGTGTTTATACCCCATGAAGTATTTACACCCCATAAGTATGTACACTCTTCCACGGGGGGGAGTTTAGAGGGGGTACCCCCTCTGCAAGGTCTAGGGGGTTCGGGGGAAAAGCCCCCGAAGGAAAATTTCCCTTACAAATTTATATTGTAATTTCATTGTAAATATGGACCATTCATTATAAGGTCGCAGATCTAACGGTATAAATTATATTAGAGTTTTTTTCCCTAGAAGGAAACCCTCTGTTATGAGGGAAATGTATTGTGGCTATGCATTATGGCGAATATTGCATTCTGAGATAGGAGACTGTGAGAGAAAGAAGAGGAAGTTACAATGGGTTTGTTGTAGGTTGTATCTCTTCATATGTTGGATAATAATAAAGGAAGGACCTGGCAATTTCTCTTGTGGATGTAGCCCACACTGGGTGAACCACGTAAATCTGTGTCTTTATTGTATTGTGTATCTTCTATGTTTTGTTTCTGTATTTGTTTTATTTTATTGCTCCACGGTCCTGTTTTTCCAACAATCAAGTGAAGTTAATATCTAAATCAATTGTTAATAATCTAGGTTTAAATACCACACCTCATGTGAAACCATATCCATTAGGTTGGATGTGTGAGGATGTTAAGTTGCAGGTAACTCAACAGTGTAAAATTAGATTTGCAATTACTTCCAAGTTCATTAATGAGGTTGAATTGGATGTAGTGCCACTTGACATTTATAGTATTTTCTTGGGTAGTCCATACTTATTTGACAAGAAATCCATATTCTGTTGTGAATAGAACAAATATCACATTTTCAAAGATGAGATTGAATATATTGTTAGAGCTCACTATATTAAAAATAATATTTCTTTAGTGGGCATAGGACAAATGAAGAGACTTGTAAATGATAGTAAATATTTTGTTCTCGTGATGGTGAAGAAAAAAGAGGAAGATGTATTAGATTATTTTTCATGTTTTGATCCAAGTTATAAGCATGAATTGGTAAAGATCATTTATAATTATGATGATCTATTTTAGGAACCTATAGGGTTTCCTCCTAAGAGGGAGGTTGAACATGAAATTTATTTGCATCGGGATACTCCTCTTCCTAATATTGGTGTGAAACGGGTCTTTCAGTGGAGAGACAAGAAATAGAGAGCATTCAAGACACCAAAAGAGAAAATAAGTACCTCACAAGTGTTGGCTCTGTCGGATATGCAACAACCATTTGAAATACAAACTGATGTAAGAGGATATTCCATGGGAGCAGTCTTGATGCAACGAGGTAAACCTACTTTCTATCATTATGAAAATTTTACTCAAGCAGTAATTAACTATCCAACATATGATAAAGAATTGTATGCTCTGGTGCAAAGCGTTAAAAAATGGAAGCATTACTTAATGGGGAAGGAAACATTAATAATTCACATAGATCATTAACCATTTCAGTATTTTCAACCACATACCAAGCTACAACAATCACAACACTTTAGATGGATGGGTTTCTTACAAAAATTTCATTTGGTAATTATGTATAAGAAGGTTTCAAATAAGGTTTCAAATAATAAGGTTTCAAATATGTTATCAAGACCAATAGTCAATGCATCTACAATATTAAAGCATAATTCTTTAGCTCATGAAAGTTTTGTTGAACAATATACTAGAGATAATGATTTAAAAATGTATGTGAAGCACTAAATCAGACCCTTCATCTGTATGAACAAGGGCTCATTCCCAGCTCCTTAATTAATTTACAGCTAAGAGATCAGTGTGTAGCATGTGAGAATTTTTGGAAGACCCGTGTGACCAAGGTATGGGAACCCTATGCTAGGCCCGAAAAGAGCTAAGTCTTTCTGGCTTCATAACTCCAGGAGTTCAGAGATTCGGGTGTTACGACCTTACCATTTTCAAAATGGTAGAAGGAAACTTGTTGACACAGTCAATCACAAGGCTGACCAACGTATGGAGGTTTCCCTAACCTTGGTAGAATAGACATGTCCCACTGTTAAACTTTAAATCACTCACCAATCACGAAGTAACATGAGTCACAAATCCAAGTGTATTTAGGAGTTTCCCTGGCCATTGGATCTATGCCAAAGTCAACTCTGATGCTGACCACTTGGGGGGAAAAATGATGTCATGACCCCAAATTCCCCGAATGTTGGGGTTCTGAATTTATTAAGGTCATCGATCTAGGAATACATTGGGAATCACTCTCAGCCGTTAGATCAAACTTCGTGAAGAGGTAGTGCTAAGTACTTCGATGAAGTCCCAAATCGGGAGAATAGAGGTGGTTTAACGCCAAAAACTTCAAATGATGGAGTTGTGAAGTAATGAAAATCGTCGATATAAGTACCCTTTGAGATCCCTCTCAACCATTCAATTAACCAAAAATAAGGACTTATGTACAATAATTTGGTGAAGTCCTACTCTAGGAGGAAAGGAGTGTGGAGCGGGTAGAAACCCCCAAACACCAAAGTTACAAGTTAACGTGAGTCATAGATTCATGGATCTACGTGGACACACCTTGACCGTGATATCTAAGGGGTATTGGGAGACAAATGGTGGGAAATTTGAACTTCAGAGCTCCAGGAGGTTTGGAAAGTAGGTGAATCTAGGAACCCCTAGAGACTGCTAGTACTGAATTGACGTGGCATGTTGACGTCACCTAGGGTCATGTGGACCCCTACCCTGTATGTCATGTGTCACCCTAATTTTTGCTTCTCAAATACCCTAAAGGCCATTAGAACATGAGATGTTTCATCTCCTAACGAGGACACGTGCCACCCCTGGCCCTTGTCGCGTGTCATCCCCCTAGCACATGAATTCTTGGTCAAAGGTTGGTGGAGTACCCAAGACTTCCGGAGTTCAAGACTTCAGAAATATTGGGAGGCTGGAACGTTGGGGATAAACAAACCAAAGGGCTGAACCCACATGTCCCCATCTTTGCGTATAATGCATCACCACATGTAAGTGGGGACCCTTCGAGAATCCAGGACTTCAAGACTTCGGGGAATGTGCATGCAGAAAGAAAAAGGGGCATTCAGAGATGAACACCGAACTCCCCTCCAGCCTATTTGTTAAATAAGGAACAAGCCCTCGTCGTTGGATTGGATGGTGGGTCACCGTAGATGTAGAAATATGGAGATGGTATGAATGACATGGACCCATGTGGTCCTTAACTAATAACACCCGAAGAGCTTCAGGAGGAAATAACTTGCAATACAGAACTCAGATTTCAGTATGGTGGCAACCGTTAGAAATATTGTGGTGAGAAGAAGTCGATGGAGATCCCAAATTTAGGATTTAATATAGTTAAGAAAAACTAAATTATGATGCCCCATCCCTTAAAAGAGTATTTAGGGGTTGGGTGTGTTATAAAGTGGTATCATAGCATGTAAACAACACTTGTCCTGCTTGGGATCATGCACGAGTCACATAAAAATATTATTAGAGAACTTTAAGGGAAAACGCCCTACCTTACTCCCTTCTATAAGAAACTTGTATGAACCTCTACTGAAGAGAGGAATGAAACCCTCTATTGTTGTTAGATGTTTTGGAAATATGCACTGTATGTTGCTAATGTTTCCAAATAAAGAATCTGACTTCACCTTGCAATGATATGTGTCGTTCATAAACTGGTAGATAAATAACTAACGTAAAATGTTTTATTATCACTCAAGAAGTCATTGGATAGCGGGAAAACTACAATGTAAGGGATGTTGACACACCATGAGTTTGGCGAAATCTCCCACAATAGAGAGGAAGAATCTGATGAGAGGAGGGCAGTGGAAACCCCTCTAGATTTGGCTGAAAATGTAAGAATCCTCATGGAATAATTACAGAGTTGTAAGGATGACAATGAAAGGTTGATAAAAGAGAAGGAAAAGAAAACTGAAATTAATGCAGTCTTACTGAAAATATTGTTAGACATACAAATGCAGCTGCAACATGGACCAACAACTAGTCATGTGGAAAGACATCATATGAAGAAAAATCCAAGTCCACCTGAGATACAAAAGCATGGTCCTAAAAGTGGCCACACCAGGAGGAGCACCTCAAGGAATGCCCAACATGGACCCAAGAGACACTCACCAGAATATTCCTCTGGTGAGGGCACTAACAAATCTAAGGAATGTTCCAGTGGAAAAACTAGTTTATATTCCTAGATGAGAAGGAAGAAAAGGAAGCATTCCAAGAGCCATGACCCTGAAGAATTTAAGAAATCCAAACCACCCACCTTCGATGGATATATTAAAAATGGGGAAGAAGCATAAGTTTGGCTACTCGGCTTGAATAAGTACTTCAGATTCCATGACTACTCTAAAAACTAAAGGCTCGGATAGCCATTTTTAACCTAAATGGGAAAGATTCCATTTGGTGGGAGGACCTTAGGAATGTGAAAGTAATCCATGAGAAGGACTTGTCATGAAAAAAGCTTGAGAAATACTTCAAGAATAAGTATCTATCAGAAAAGTACTTTGATGGGAAGACCAAGGAGTTCTATGAACTCAAGTTGGGACAACTCACTGTAGATGAATATATCAACAAATTTCTTGAGCTGATGAGGTATGTGCCCTACATAAAGGATGAAAAACTAAAGATGCAACGATTTATTAGTGTATTACCTCAGTCCTACTAGGACAAAATTGAGTTTTACGAGCCAAAGACTTTAGAAGATACTATTCGAAAGGAAAGGTATTGCTATGAACAATTAAAGAATAAGACATAACCCCATGAAGACTGGAAGAATAATAACAATTCAGGGTTCAAGAAGAACATGTTTAAATCCTCAATATTTAAGAACCATGGGAAAATCTCTAGGATGAGCCTTCCTACTAGAAGTGTGTATCAACAAAAATTTCCATCCCATAGTGGAAATAAACCATTCAGAGCAGTCCCACATAAGACTGATAACACAAAGAGAGAATCCTTAAAATGTTTGGGTTGTGGAGAAGAAAATTTGTTGATGGACTATCCACATAGGAAACAAAACAATAGGAGGGTATACAACATCCAAGAGGCTACCATAGTGAATGATGTGGCTAGGAGCATGCCACAAATTTATGCAGCCTTGGATAATAAACAAGCTGGCCACCAAGATTCAATGGTGGAGAAGGAAGGTATGATTTCCAACCATCTTGTTTCCATTTTAATTGACCATGGTTCTAATTTTAGTTATGTCAGTCCTCAAACTATTGAGAAATGTAAATTGCAGCAAGTTAAACATGTTAAATCCTGGCTAGTGCAATTGGCCATTGGAACCAAAAGGAAGGTAACAGAGGGAATAGCAACATGGAAATTCATTATGAATTGATTACCCACCCGAGAACCCCTAAACATGCTCCCTTTAGGATCTTATGACCTGTTGATTGGCACAGATTGGTTGGTTTCCCATAAAATCAAGCTGTACTATTACAATAAAACTTTGGAGTGTGAAGATGGAGAAGGGAGAAGGATAACCCTACAATGGATTCAAAATCCTGTCTCAGTGAGACAAATATCAACCCTCCAAGTGAAGAAGTATTGTAGAAAGGGATGTCTCTTGTATGAAATACAAGTGATGACCTCTGTTGAGAAGAACAAAACAAACCTAGAGGACCATCCCATATTAAGAGAGTATAAATATTTATTCCCAGAAGAGGTGCCATGTCTACCTCCAAGAAGGGATATTGAATTTTCAATAGAACTTGTACCAGGAGCGGTGCCAATGTCTAGAACACCTTATAAAATGAGTACACCAGAGCTAGTTGATCTCAAACTATAGCTAAAGGAGATGTGAGACAAAGGCTACATTCGGCCTAGTGTGTCTCCATGGGGAGCATCAACCTTGTTTTTGAAAAAGAAGGATGGCACACTCAGAGTGTGCATAGATTATAGAAAACTCAATAAGATGATCATCAAGAATAAGTATCCCTTACCAAGGATCGATGATTTGTTTGACCAATTAAAGGGTGCTAAAATTTTCTCTAAGATTGACTTGAGGTCAGGATACCATCAGGTCTGAACTAAGGATGAAGACATCCACAAAAAAACCTTTAGGAAAAGATATGGTCACTATGAATTTGTGGTGGTGCCATTTGGGCTTACCAATGCACCAACCACTTTTATGTGCTTAATGAATAATGTACTCAGAAAATTCTTGGATAGGTTTGTGTTGGTTTTCATTGATGATATCCTAATCTATTCCAAGAATAGGGAAGACCATGAAGAACCTCTCAATCTAGTACTTCAAGTGCTAAGAGAACATCAACTCTATGCTAAGTTTAGTAAGCGTGAGTTTTTCCAAAAACAAATCCATTACTTAGGCCATGTTATTTATGAGGAAGGAGTGACAGTTGATCCTGAAAAGATCAAATACATTATGGATTGGCCTACCCCAAAGGATGTATCTGATGTCAGATCCTTTATGGGCCTAGCAGGGTACTATAGAAGGTTCATAAAGGGATTCTCGAAGATTGGTTTCCCAATCACCTCCCTTCAGAAAAAGGGGGTTAAATTCATTTGGACATCATAATGTGAAGAAATATTTCAAGAGATTAAATACCTTCTAACCAATGTGCATGTGTTGAAGATTGCATACCCAAACAAGGACTTCCTTGGGTGTATAGATTCCTACAAGGAAGGGCTCGGAGGAGTCCTTATGCAAGAAGGACATGTGATTTGCGATGAATCTAGAAAATTGAATGAGCATAAAGTCAATTATGTGACCCACGATGTGGAGTTGGCTACCATAGTACACACTTTAAAAATGTGGAGACATTACCTCTTAGGTAGAATATTTGTGCTTATGAAAAACCATATTGGGTTGAGATATTTGTTTGACCAACTAAAACTCAATGTTAGACAAGCTAGGTGGATGGATCGCCTTAGTGAGTTTGATTTTGAAATAAAACATATCAAAGGAAAGGAGAAAAGGGTGGTTGATTCCATTAATAGAAGTATGAAAGTGATTCACTTGGAATTTGTAAGCGCGAGTGAATCATACATCAAAGAGAGAGTCAAAATAGCGCAAGAAACATATGCATTTTTCAAGACCATGACATCATACCTAAAGAAAGAGACCACAAGGATGAAGTATGAAGGCTATTAGATGTTTAATGATGGCCTACTAACTTACAAAGGTAGATTGTATATTCTGAATTTTGACGACTTGAAGAGGATCATAATGGATGAACTACACAAAAAACCATATACTGGTCATCCTGGTTATCAAAAAATGATCACAACTAGTAGGAGACTATTTTATTGGCCCAAACTGAAAAAGGACATAGTTGATTAATTAGCTAAGTGTTTATAATATCAGCAATTTAAGGCAAAACACTGACACCCAACAAGGATTTTTCAACCCCTACCAATTCTCGAATGGAAATGGGAAACCATCTCCATGGATTTCATCACAAGGTTTGTTAAGCCCTAATATTGGCCCATTACCCCTTAATTGGGGCATATTATATTAGTAATGTTATTTTATTTATGTCGGCTTTAGGCCATTAGTTGTAATTATACCTCCTAGTCTC
>JZKD02S1607567.1:647669-674205 GCA_000966675.3 Picea glauca | reverse complement strand
TTTTCCCTAGCTCCAGTTATGCCAAAAACCAACTTCCCTTCTTTTCCTCAACAAACTCCACTAAAATTGGAGTTAGTTTTCTAAAAATAGCAAATTGGCCAAAAATGTCGGACTCCGCCCAACAACGCGCCAACTGTTAGCATTAAATGTGAGTCGACGTGGTCACATGCATAAATGTATAACCGTGGCATAAAAGTTTTAACAACATCCATAACTCTTGCGTGCGCATACCAACACCTGGTCACATGTGAATAATGTAGAATCGTGGCATATAATGTTGTAACACCCCGCGCGCCCGTTTTAATATATGTAATGGTCATATGTTGTTCAATATGACCGCGGGTACAAAACACATACCAAACCGTGGGGTAAACGTTTATCCCCGCGCTATCAACCAAACGGTCATATGTATAGTGGTGTGACTGTGGTTTTGGCATAACATTTAAACTCCCGCGCACTATTCAACTGTCGGTTGGCATGTAAGCTACGCGGTCACATGTTAACATAAATGGTAACCGTGTAGTGCTACACAAAACGCGCGCTATTAAAATCAAAGGACTACACAATATAACTGTGCGTTGATATAAATGGAGCCATATATAAATTAACCCCGCGCGCCCTTTCGGAGGTTATGGGCATATGGCGCATCAATAGAACCTCGGTTTAATGTAACACCGTGTATAACTCCCCCTTTTCATTTAAACCAAATGAAGTTTCATATATAATAAAACTCATATATGTAACAAGAGATAACATGTGGCCTAGTGGTACCACGGACTTTGTTAAGGCGTTTGAAAGGTGGGAGGTCACCGGTTCAAACCCGGTCGGCTCCATAATTTTTGAACCCAAGCCTACATAGTCAAAATTTGGGGTGCCACGTGGCAGCCCCTCATTGGGCCACGTGGCACCTTTCAATTTGCCAATAATACGCCATGTGTCACCACACAATTCGTCCAACTGCCAACCAATATAACTGTGCCACGTCACCTATGCCAAGTCATCGTATGGATGTCCAGTCAGATGTACGGCCTCTGCCACGTGGCAGTACGGCCTGCCCTGTCAGCATTTTTTTTTACCTGTTTGGCGATTCGAACAGATCGCGATAACTTTCGCTCCCGACGTCTGTTTGAGACGAAACGAATTGCGTTGGGTTCATGACGACGAGGGCTACAAACCCATTTGTTTTGAGGAAATTCTGAGAACTTTCATTTTTGAGGTAAAATTTGACCCCTGGTCCAGATTCTGATCACACAGAGCTGGAGAAGAATGAAGACCCATATTTCTTTGTTGTCAGGAAGCCGAGAATTGTCCTGACAAGCACAAGAGTGGACGACTTTCCAGAGGAGATACAACAACTGCTGGGAGAGTTTGTTGATATCATTGTGGATGAACTACCTCGTTCGTTGCCACCGGTGCGGAGTGTGAGTCACCATATTGAGCTCATACCCGGAGCAAGTTTGCCGAACAAGGCAGCGTATAGGTTGACACCTCAGGAGAATGAGGAGGTCAAGAGGCAAGTGAAATATCTGTTGGATAAGGGACTAGTCAGGGAGAGTCTTAGTCCATGTGTCGTTCCGACAGTATTGAGCCCAAAGAAAGACGGAGGCTGGAGGATGTGTACAGACTCTAGGGTGATAAATAAGATCACCATCAGGTACAGGTTTCCATTGCCAAGAATGGACAACCTGATGGATTTCCTAAGCGGGGCAAATTATTTTTCAAAGATAGACCTCAAGAGCGGATATCATCAGATCTGGATGAGAGAGGGAGATGAATGGAAGACAGCATTCAAGAAAAATGAAGGTTTGTACGAATGGCTAGTCATGTCGTTTGGGCTGACAAATGCGGCAAGCACATTTATGAGGCTGATGAATGAAGTCCTACGGGAATTCATTGGTAAATTTGTGGTGGTATACCTAGATGATATTTTGGTTTTCAGCAAGACCAAGGCTGAACACTTGAAGCATCTAGCCATTGTAATGAGAAGGCTATAGCAGGAGAAGCTGCTGATCAACTTGAAGAAGTGTTCCTTCATGCGGATAGAACTCATCTATCTGGGTTTTGTAATATCGGCGAATGAATTGAAAATGGACCCTGAGAAGGTTGAAGTAATCAGGAATTGGCCATCACCGAGGAATGTCTTTGAGGTAAGGATCTTTCATGGTTTAGCTATTTTCTACAGGAAGTTCATTCGAAATTTCAGTGGAATTAGCACCGCAATGATGGACACTATGAAGAAGTGGCATAAAGTTTTTCAATGGACAGCCAAGGCTGAGAGAAGCTTCAATCTGTTGAAGCGGAAGATAACAGAGCAGCCAGTGCTAGTGTTGCCTGATTTTCAGAAGACCTTTTAGGTGAAGTGTGATGCAAGTGGGTATGCGGTTGGAGGGGTCTTGAGTCAGGATGACAAACCCGTTGCATATTTCAGCGAGAAATTGGATGATGCGAAGCTGAAATACTCCACATATGACAAGGAATTCTATGCCATCATACAAGCATTGAAGAAATGGAGGCATTATTTGATACCCAAAGAATTCGTCCTATACAACGATAATCACGCATTGCAGTTCATAAGTCAGCAGGAAAAGCTGAATCAGAAGCATGCGAAGTGGGTAGAGTACATGCAGAATTTCACGTTCGTGATAAAGCACATTTCGGGGACTGCTAACAAGGTAGCTGATGCCTTGAACTGAAAATGTATACTGCTGCAAGGGTTCAGAGTCAAGACGTTGGGTTTTGAAAACCTGAAAGATATGTATGCAGGTGATGCTGATTTCGGGGAAGCTTACGAAGCAGCCGAGAACCCAGTTCTCAGGGATAGGAGCCCGTGGATTGAATTCATGATTTAGGATGGATTGTTGTTTCGGAGCAATCAACTGTGCATACCGGATTGCTCTATGAGAGAGAATTTGGTAAAGGAGAAGCACAGCGGAGGCTTAGCAGGTCATTTCGGGCACAACAAAACATTCGCTAAGCTGAGCGAATCATATTACTGGCCAGGCATGAGAGCCGATGTGAAGAGGTTTGTCAACAGGTGCAGGATATGCCAACACGCAAAGGGCCGAAAGCAGAACACAGGGTTCTATCAGCCATTACCAATACCCGAGAGGCCATGGGAAGCCATTAGTATGGACTTTGTTTTGGGATTGTCGAGAACGCAGCGAGGAGTTGATTCCATTTTTGTTGTAGTGGACAGGTTCTTGAAGATGGCACATTTCATCCTGTGTCATAAGACGAGTGATGCGACTCACATCACGAATATATTTTTCAAAGAAATTGTGTGATTACATGGATTGTCGAGAAGCATAGTCTCGGATCGGGATACAAAGTTCATAGGTCATTTTTGGAGGACGTTAAGGAAAAATATGGGGACTGACTTGGCGTTCATCTCAGCATATCATCCATTGACATATGGACAGACCGAAGTGGTCAATAGAAGCCTGGGAGATTTATTGAGGAGCCTGGTGACCGAGCACCACACCAGTTGGGATAAGATCCTACCACGGGCCGAATTCGCGTACAACGATTCGGTGAATCAGAGTACAGGTAAAAGTCCATTTCATATTTTGTATGGAACACAGCTGAGGGGAGTGTCTGAGCTCAGGGAGCCAGGACGGGTTGAAACGAGCAGTGCGATGGCTGAAGAGTTCGCTGAGGAAATGAAAGAACTTCACGCGGAGGTGAAGCAGCGACTGCAGAAGTTGAACCAAGAGTATAAGCGCAGAGCCGACCAGCGAAAGAGACAGCTTCAGTTTGAAGTTGGGGACATGGTCCTGGTGCACTTAAGGAAAGAAAGGTTCCCAAGGGGAACATACAACAAACTCAAAATGAAAAAGATCGAGCCGTGCAGAGTCCTGAAGAAGTTCGGGGAGAATGCATATGAGCTTGAATTGCCAGAGGGCATCGAAATATCTCCGATTTTCAATGTTTCAGATTTATACCCCTACAGGTCTGATGAAGCAGGCACTGGAGCTGAGGAGCCAATGATCCAGTGGAAGAACCAGTTTCCAATTGCACAGAAGCCCCATATGGAGTTCATACTAGATAAGCGGGCAGGAAAGAAGACCAGGAGAAAGCAGTATTTAGAATACCTGGTGAAATGGAAGAATCACCCAGTGGAGGATGCCAGCTGGGAGACAGAGGCTGTGATACAGAAGCATGGGCATACAGTGCAGGAGCTCATGGATAGGAGCCCATGAAATCTTTTGAGCCGAGGAGTATGATGCAGGAGCATTCACACCATTCACACCTCATCGAGCGAGCCAGCGCGTGGAGAAAGGAAAGACAGCTGGATGACGCCAGCACCAAAATATTGAATCACCTTGATATCTGTTACGCCGCCATTTGAATGAAAGAATTCATCATAGAGCGTACTTGTACATTGTAATGGACCTTGAGAAGATAAGCTCTCGTCCTTAGGTAGCAGAGGCACTTATTAGATTTAGTGTAGGTAGATAAGATTTAGTGTAGGTAGATAAGATAATTAAATCTAGATTAGACAGTTTTGGCCTCGAGAGGGAAACCGGAGTATAGACACCCTCCTTGGTATCATGGTAACAGCAGCAATTTGAGCATTAACATTGAGAGCAGGAAGAGAAGCACAGGGAGCTTGTGAAAAATCCCCATGTATAGATATTGAATTAATAGGAAAGCTTGATTCAATTTCATGGCGATGATTATTATCTATGTGTTGTTGATCTTATGCTATTGCATGCTCGCTTCCTTTTATGCTTTTGTCGTATATGTTGTATATATAATCTCATGGTAGATTAGAAATCCCTGAGAGAGACGAGAATGAGTTTCAATTGTTTCTCCGTTTGAGCCAGGAGATTCCTGCATAGAGTGCAGTTGAATTCCTCCGCATAGAGTGCGTGAGGGGCTCTACAGTTAAACTCTTATTTTCTCTCTATCATAATTGTGTTGAGTTGTTCGAACCGTGGAGGAGGAGAACAGGTCGAATCTAAGCCCCAGAGGCGAGTCTGGGAAGGAGGACAGGGAAGGTTTGGTTTAAATTCCCATGGATATGTTCGTTCTCTGTGTTCTGTTGGCACTATGCCTTTGCATATTTACTTCTTGTTACTTATTTCTTTCATATGCTATGTATGTGATATTATGGAAGAATTGAAGTCTGGAGGTCTCAGAAGAGAAAAATTGGGTTGCTAAGACTGTGAGTGCACCGGATTTGGGAAACTTCAACACTGTCGAGAGTGGTTGAAAGTTGAGTACAGAGAACGTGCTCGAGAGAGCTCTGAAGGAGTCAAATTTGGAAAATCTCAGGAGGGATAGTTCCTTAGATTCATTGTGGAACAAACTCAGTGAATTCCATGCAGGGTGAAGGTGGCAGAACAAAAGATTCTTCAAGAGGAAGAGAATCGATGACTTGAAATCGTCGATTTGGATCACGAGTTTCCGCTGACCATTGGATCCGAGAAGAGCTGCGAGGGAGTTAACTTGCAAGCGACCAAAGAAGCAGGCCATCGTATATCGGCACTCGAAGGATGAAGGGACAGGAGATTACCCGTTGAAATCATGAATCGCGATTTCTCGAGTTATTCGGGACCATTGATCAGAAAGGCGACAGGTGGCACGAAATCCCACGAAGTCAGTGTTTGGGGTTTCTGGCTCAGGGAAGCGTGTGTCATGGTGTCATGATCTGCGAAACCCCGAGGTAATGTGGCAGCGTGGAGCCCCGGAGACTAGTGGGATCCAGATGGTGTAGTCTCGGGGAATCGGTAATTCAGAACTCGGAGTTTGAAAGCCCGACCGTCGATGTCGCGAGTGGAAATACCCCGAGGGTTGACCGTTGACTATCGGCATTCGGGGCTCGGTGTTTGAACAGCAAGAAGCAGTATTGCAAGTCTTGCGATATCGCGAGATCCGATCTCTTGATTCGCGAAGGGAACATCGCCGAAGAAGTGTTATGTGGGTAAAGAACTCCCGAGGGAGTCAGAAGAGTCTTAGACTCTTTGGGGCCGTGTTGTCGAAGGTCCTGGTGAGAGCGACCGCCCGCCGAGGGGAGGTTGCATCAAATAGGAAAATAAAAATGTTGTTACATGCCAAAGGTTGTCATAGTCATGAACAAGGCCCAGTAAAACCAATCTCAAAATCAATCTAAAGATATTTGTATACAATGGAGTACAATCTGATCTCCCATGATCACTAAAGTCACACAGGTACTGGTCCAATGAAAAGGTAGCAACAACTCAGGAAAGTTGCGACTATAAACTGACAACTTCAAGTATTCTGCACAATCCTCCAAAGGTGCAAGTCTTCATCATGTGAATAAAGGAGTTGAGGTCAAACATAATGAGACTTCATTTGATTATTGGTCATTGAGGTATATCATTAACAAATGTGAGACAACCTACCAATGATGAAAGTAGGTATCAAAGAATCGAGTACATTTATACAAGTGTGAATAAAGGATTCGGGGTCGAACACTTGAAGAATCCATCGATCAGTAGAAATTGATGTATTCCCAAGTGTTGATGGTGAGAGAATCTGCCACTAATGACTGAAAGCCTCTAGGTACTCATAGGAATCTAGGTCTCATCTCCAAAATAGATGAAATGAAATCAATGGAAGGAGATTTGCTGAAAAGAGAGCATTAAGGCATCTATCATCATTCAACACGAGGTACAAATAAGGAGCTTAATAATTTGGAGGAAATCATATGAAGAACATGTTCATGAATCAATGATCA
This sequence comes from Picea glauca, assembly GCA_000966675.3. Taxonomy (NCBI): domain Eukaryota; kingdom Viridiplantae; phylum Streptophyta; class Pinopsida; order Pinales; family Pinaceae; genus Picea; species Picea glauca. The sequence goes on along the minus strand of JZKD02S1607567.1, from coordinate 667,502 downwards.
TGTGCATATTTCGCATGTGCCAAGTGAAAGCGGTACACAAAAAAGACCTTCTGAATAACAACCAATGAGGAAAACTGCTTACAAAGGAGAGGAAACCACCAATAAGGATATTGGAATCCAAGACACTGCATGAATCCCAATGTGTGAATAGATGTATTGCCATTGAACACAAGGGAAACCACACAGTCAACGACCAATAATGAAATGTCGTCTATCGTGTTCAAGGTTACCTACCAATTAGGAAAGTAGGACCAGGGTGCACAAGAGGACTACAACTTCATGCGATTCTGAGACAAACTGAGGGTATGGATGACATGAAAAGTCAAGAGTTCTGAGGAATGGTCGACACAGGTTGATAGACATCCTTTAAACCAAATCATGAGACATATGGAAGACTCAGACACCATAGAATCAATGATGAAACCATGAGATGCAAGAGGCATCAATCAAATTCTCCATAGGGACTAGAATAGTAACTAGTCAGGGGAATAAACTCTCTGTAACGATCTCATCTTCCTAAGGCCATGTTAAACCCAAAATTATGATGACAAGTGGACTCAAAACTTTTGTGCTATGTTCAAAGGCAACACGACTACTACCAATATAAGATAATACTCCCTTCCCACCCATATTTTTTTTGTTTTTTCATAGTTAAATGAATGTTATGATACCGAGGAGGAAATGAGTGTCGCAAGTAATAAAATATAGTTCCATCAATGGAAGATACATGTTGCAACCTAGGAAATAATCCCTAGGTAAAAAATGAAGAAAAGAAGCTTAGCATGACCCACAATACATTTTTTATCCTAAGTCTATTGGTGACTTGATAGTTTGGGCACGTTGTGGCTAAAGAGCGTGCAAATCTCAACGATTGAGTGAGGCATGCTCAGATATACGATCAACAATGAATATCAGATGCCCCAAACATTTCTTCATTTAATGGTGGGGGGGGTCCAAGTTGGTGGTTTTCTAGCGCGGGCCCCTCACGATGTGTCACCTCTACAACAACTCGGACCCCCTTTCTCTTTCCCTCTTACCACCTACCCCCCCCCTCCGAGCTAACCACTAGACCACCTCCCCATGCCACCCGCGCTCCCATTGACATCTATCCTCCACTCACACTACCATGCCCCTTTTCCTTTTCTTCTTTTATCTACTCCTCCTCTCTCTATTCACCACCCATTCTTCCACTCACTTCCCAACCTATCTACTCCTCTCTCTATGTGCCACATGTATCCTTAACTACACGTCACGAACTCCATACTCTCGATGCCTCCATCGTATTCACACATCCTCTCACTTTTTGACATATGACTTCACATCTCACCTACCCTCGTATCCACTCATACCGTCTTCCTATTGGATTCCCACCTCCACGTCTTCCTATTTTCCACCAGTTAATCACAGTGAAATATCAAGTACAGTCGATACAGACTGTGCTTAGCTTCTGAAAGCTCAGACACAGACATAGAGTAAGTCTCAGTCATAGATCGACACAGATTAGTTCTAGAAACACTTCATCAAACTGCTCATACAACTAGTTATATCCAGTGGCCTCCAACAACTTGCAGACATGACATCATTCAACACAGAGCTCTGCTCTGTCACTCTAAGGCCTATTTTCGGCCAATTTAGTTCCTCCAGTGTAGGCATCAATTCTATCTCAGAGACAGTAGTAGTTTTTATTTGATTAATTCCAACATTTTCCTAGATTAGGTACAAGAGTGGTCTTTTGTGTGTGATAAGAACCACTCTTGTTGATTAATTCCAGTGTCTTAGTGAAGTTAATAATTTGATTTACGAACAGTTAGCTAAATTTAGGTATGATTCCCCTGAGGACGAGAACCTCTCCAACTCTTTAAATAGTTAGCTTTTGGATATTGTAATGGTCATATTTTTGGGAAGGAATAGCAATACAACAGACTGGTTGGACCCATTTTATGCATGGAATAAATCTCTCTACATGGTGAACATACTCTTGATGGCAACGTTTCGTTCAAATCCTCATGCTTTTTTATTCTTATCTTGAATGAAGTTTTTGATTTGTGTGACGTACATTTAATTTCCTTTCAGCTATTGTATGACTTATTTTTACTGATATGCAACCTGTCAAATAACTAATGATTTGGTGAATATTTGTGTTGCAACCTGTGGGAGTTACTGTGTTTTGATACATGTTTGATGTCTTGGAATGATATTTAAGTCTTGTACTTCTTGCAACAGATTATTCATTGAGTAGTTTGTTGTCTCCTTTTGTTTCCTATTATTTCACTGGTCTGTCGTTAGTGTGCCATTAGCTAAGGGGGGCCCTCATCCATACCATTCTACCAACCCAAACTTGCATTTTTATTGATAGAATAACACTATGACCAACCAACAAAAATTTTAAGAAACAAGCATTCTAAACTGATAGGTGGCCTAGCTTTTCCCTTTAGGAGTCAGGTGTAGACCTTAGGACCAACATCTTCTGTCGTCATTGTCAGGGAACGAAGTAACGAAATATATTTCCCTGGGAGAATAAAAATTGATCAGCTCTAACCTTTGATGTTGAACAAATATCAGACACAGGTAGACTGCCATATTTCACCTGGTGACTTCACTAAGTAAAATTTAAAACAGAAATACTAGCGCCTAGAAAGGGATTCAATAGATCCAAATCTGAAAATAGCAAAGCCAAGAAGGCTGATTCTAACCCTGAGAATAACACAGTAGGCTCTGATCTATAAAGGAAACTAAGAAAATCTATTGTATCTCAAAGATACATTCCCCCCCTCAAGGGTAAAGTTGCACACCAAGAAAATACTTCAAACCATCATCACAAGCAGCTCGAATTTTCTAGCCCTGAGAATCATAATTCCAAAGGGGCTTAGGAATCTCCTACTCCTGATTCCACTTCAACATCCATTCCTTCATCCACTCCTATATCTCCCATAAATTTGCAGACTCCTATTTTTCAATCCATGGTCGTTAACAGAATGGATGTCATAATTGCTACCAGATATGCACCCTTAGTGCTACCTGTAGTTTTACATGCACTCCGAACCACAAATTACATGAAATATTTACCAATATATAATGGGGAAGGTGAAATAATTGTTGAAGAACATCTGGTATCCTTTTATAGTTTTGCAGACAACTTTAACATTGATTATTCAGATGTGTGGATGAGGTTGTTTGTACAGAGTTTGGATGGGGAGGTCAAAAAATGGTTCAGAAGTCTTCCTCCAGCCTCCATTGCAAATATTTAGGTGTTGGATGAAGCTTTTATAAAGAAATGGGGATATAGGAGAGATTATCTCTATTACATCACTGAATTTGGGGCTCTAAAGAGAAATAATGGTGAATCCATTTCAGATTTCACCAAGAGAATCAATGAAATGTATGGTAGAATCCCAGATGAAATCAAACCAACTGAAGCCTCTGCCAAGATCACTTATGCTAATGCATTTGATGTAGAGTTATCCCTCCTCTTGAGAGAGATAATATCAACCACATTGTTGTCCATGTAGGAAGCAACCATCAAGGTTGAATATAATATTTTGGCATCAGACAAATTAAAGACTAGATCTAATAAAGAGAAGAAAAAACAAAGAGAGGATGCCCCTACCTCCTCCAACTCATCCACATCTGATCCCAAACTTGATGAGATGATCAATACCTTAAAGGATATGACTTCTGATATAGGTAATATAAAATGGGAATCCAAACAGCCAAACATAACCTTTCAAGGGGTGGGTAATAGAAATCAGAACCAATTCAAAAGGCCTAATGATGCTCCCAAAGTAATGTAGAGGGAAAGGAGAAATGTTGATGATCAAAGGGTAGTGCCCCATTTCCAAAACAATCATATTGAGGAGATAGATGCTGACAATGATGTTGTGGACGATATTGTTGTTCTTTTCAATGAGACAGATTATTATGCTAGTCACTTAACACAACAAATATATGAGGTATCGCAATTGTCAAATCAATTTGATGATCAGATAGGAAAGGAGGGAGTTATCCAAGGTCAACCCAAGAAGAAATACAATTTGAGGAAGAGAAATGGAGCTTCCAAAGCCACCACCTCTGATCAAAGAAAACAAGCACAAGCTCCTCCCAAGCCAAATCCAAATAAAGGTATTCCATCTAAAGCTCAGTCATATCCACTATCAAAACCTCTTGCCCCTGAAATAAAGGAAGTTGATAAGCCACCAACTTCTTTCAGCCTGGAACATGAGCTGAGCAAAATCAATATTCCTATACCTGTGACAAAATTATTAGAAAATGAACCTTTCAAGAAATCCATCATGAAAGTTATGAAACCTGCTCTTTCTAGTGTACCTTCTGATGTTATTAGTCTACAGGATGAAAACCCAGCCATTACCATGGGCCCACATATTGAGGATGGATCTGATGCTTCTCCTTCTTTCTATATATCTTTGAATTTTCGTGATAAGATCCTGCACAACTGTATTATGGACTCAAGAGCCTCTCACAATGTCATGCCCAAAGTTGTTATGGAAGAACTAGGTCTAGAGATTACCAAGACTTACCAAGACATGTAGTCCTTTGATTCTAAGAAAGTAAAATTATTGGGATTTATAAAGGATATGGTGGTTTCTCTAGTACAATTACCCATGAAGAGTGTCATGATGGACATTGTGGTGGCCGAAATTCCCCCAAAGTTTGGCATGCTCTTATCCAGAACTTGGGCTAAGAAGGTTGGAGGATCATTGCAAATGGACCTCACATATGCCACCATTCCTATGTTTGGTGGTGAGAACAGGAGGATATACAGAGAGGTAAGGTTAGCCTACATAGTAAATGATCATCAAAACCCAAGAAATCACCCCATTTATGTTGTTGAGGATGAGATTGGTTCATATGTTTTTCATTTAAATGATGATGAACCTAAAATATCAGTCAGCCAATGCAGAGATTAGTCGATGAATGGTCAAAAAAACAAGGTGTGGAAGATGTATTTCGATGGATCTTCATCAAAAGAAGGATTTGGTGCGGGTATTCTCCTGATTTCCCCTTCAGAAGAAGTAATAACCCTCTCTTATAAGCTGGAGTTTGAGACTACTAACAATATAGCTGAATATGAAGCTCTAGTATTAGGATTGAGGGCTGCCAAAGACATGGCCATTGATTGTTTAGTATTTTTGGGTGATTCTAAGTTGGTCATCAATCAAGTCTGGAATATCTATCAAACTAAGCAACAAAGGGTCAAGGAGTACATAAATGAGTTATGGGACCTGATCGATAATTTCTTTCTATCATTTAACATTTCTTTCATCCCCAGATAACAGAATTAGAAGGTTGATTCTATGGACTTACCGGCCACCATGTTTTTTGGCATAAGGGCAGACCTAGCATTCAACGCTTACAACAACACACCAACAAAACCCTATCTACCATCCCTTTCAGCAACACTTGCGAAGTAGATGAAGTCTCACCCGAGGTAGAGGCAGGGGTGGTTGCAGGACTCAAATGTCTTCAACCTTAGTTGGGACACAGATCTATGATTGTAACACCTTAACAAAGCACTTAATAGTTATAGTTCATTAATATTCAGCCTTAGTTTACAACACATCTAAACCCTAATAATAGATCAGCGCAATATTCACACAGATCCAATAGATTCAAGCACTAAGCATACCAACATAGATCAGATATAACATTCATTCACATTATTCAGCATTAAGCTATCATATTAGATTCTTCTAAGCATATATTAGTGCACTAAGCATTTAACCACATAAACAAGAGAACAACCATAAAGCACAAAGAAACCATGACACAGGATATACGTGGTTCACCCCCACCCTGGGGCTACATCCACCAACTCTTCTTCTTTATTTCTTTATGTCAATCTTCTACATGCACAAAGCTATGATATTTTACTCTGCAAAGGACAAGAGATCTGCACGCACTCTGGTAGATCCTCCTTCCCTGAGTTACAGCACAAAGCCTCTTCATAGTCTCTTACAATCACTTCCACTTAGCCTTGAAAATCTCACATAGTATGCACAAAGCATTTACAATCATTGATTGCACTTAGCATAGTACCAAAAACCTCTTCTCGGACTCTTTCTTACATCACCTAGACTTCTATTTATACATTACAAAAAGGGCCTAAACATGGGTAAACCCATGGGATGACATCCCCATACCCATTACATAATCCCAAAACCCAAAAAACCCTAAAAAACGCTCCGCCTTCGACAGCCTGTTGAAGTCCCAAAAATAGGTTAAACATGACCAAGGATCCACAAAAAATGGTCAAAGGCCAACAGGCCCCCAACACTCACATGTGACTCGTCCCGAGTCACTTTGGTCTGGGTAGCTCTACTTCAAAAGCCTCGAGCTTGGCTCGATATGATTCGACCTGTTGATGCACCAAGACCTCATGCTCGAGGAACTCTTGGATTACTGCTTTGTTGATAGGTCCCTCTAAATGTTGTTCAGCTGCAGTGACAACTTGTTCTAGTTATGCTCCTCGACCTTCAATCTCAGCGAACAGTTGGAAAGCCTCGTCCTATATTGGTTGGAGCCTTTGAGTCACTTCCATGACTTTTCTCTGAATGGTGTGGACCTGCTATTGAGCAGTGCGTTGTTCTTGGGATCGCTTCATCCTCTCAACTGCTGGCAGGGGCTTCAACTGTGCTTGTACTATTTATGCTTGCTTCTTTTCCTCCTAGAGTTGTGACTCCATTACCTTCAGTTCAGGATCCTCAGTGAGTTGCTCATAAGTCTGGGCACTGTGATCACTTAGTTGTTTACATTCCATGGCAAGGGACTTGATTCTCTCAACTGTGCTTTGAGCAATTTCTTCTCTTTGATCTCGCACATCCTGCGGAGTGCTAGGCACTGTTCTGAGCTCTAAGTCTTCTATTCTTTGTTGAAGTTGTTGGATAGATTTCATGAGCTGTGCTACTTGATTCTCTACTGGTTCTTCCACTTTTTGTTCTAAGCCTGTCAGAAATCAAAGTGCTCTGCTAACTACTTCTTTGACTCCAAGATGATCTACGAGCAACTGCTCTTTCTCTTGTTGGATATGCGCTTTTTCCTCGTCAAACTTTGTCTAGAGAGAAACCTTCTCCTACTGCGCAACTCAACGTTTCTCGATGACCACTTATTGCACTTTCTTTAGGGCCTCTATGGATTGTTTTGTTTCTTCCTATGCATGATGAAGGTGATCTTCGGTCGCATCAGCTAGTCTATAGAGTTGGGCAGGCTCATCTCCCAACTTTGGTTCTTTTGAAGGTGGGGGCGAAGTGGATACTGCGCAGCTGGATTGAAGGTCCTCTTATACCCCTTTGATTTCAACCTCGATTATGTCATACATCTCCTCCTACTTGGATTCATGTTACTACAATATGTATTGCGAGGCATCTGCTACAGTTGCGATGATGAAGTCGAAGTCATATATAGTGAGCACAATTCACATTATGGTTTTTCTAGATTTTGACTTCTTTTGTGAGGTAGGTTTTGTGGGAGAAACCTTTCTTTTATTCCAGGGATCAGCCTCATCAACAGGATCCCTAGGCAGTGTTATTTCGCCTTGCTTCTATTGGTCTTCTTTTCCATTTGTCTCTTCTACTTCTTCATCACCTCCTCATCCAGGTGATACTGAAGCAGTTTCATCCGATGCACTGCTTAGGTCTTATACTTCTTCAGTCTTCTTCCTTCTGTTGGATTCAAGAGTATCCTTTGCTTCATGAGTGGTATCAAGGCTACCAAATAGTTCAAGATCAGACATCTCTGTAGGGTCAACAGGGATAAGGAGGTCTATTGACTAGTCCTTAGTGATATCTTCAAGGTTCTCCTTTATGAGCTTGTAGTATGACTGAAGCTCTTCTTTATGCTAAACTGCGCGCGCAATGATATAAATGAAGTGTCGATCTACGTGAAACTTCATGAGAGGTCTGAACCGATGTAGGGTGTTTGGCGTCATGTGAGGGACAACTTCAATAGCCATTTTTAGTTGGAGATAATAAGTGTTAAAGACCGCGATTGACTTCCACTATTTCCCCATATCGCTTGAGTACCAGAGTGTGGTGAACTTCGTAGCGAGTGTCTTGAACGACTCGATGTCTAAGAAGTTCTCACCTTCTGACATATCCTTGGCAGTTAATGTGATGAGGATCAGGAGCTAGCTAAAGTGTAACTCATAGCCCTAATCCCAAGCTTCGTGACAGTCTAATTCCATCTAATTGACCAAGTACTTCGCCCAGTTCATCTGGAGTCCTTTTACACATTTCCCAGTAAGGTCAACAACGAATCCTGTGACCTGTGTAGTTTTTTTCTTTCTCAAGAGCTTTCCTGCGATCAACTGGAAGGGCAGGCGCACTGCACCATTTTGGATGGAGGATACTTGGTAGCCTCGCATCCCCTTTTCTACATCACCATATGTGTTTTTGATCCTTTGTGCCAATGCACGATCTGTAGCCTTCCCTGGGTAGAATTCCCATGGGTCGGGTCCATGCATGCTCAATCTGGTGATCCTATGGATCAGTTTCAGATCGACTATGATGCGTCGGTCTAGCCATAGATATCCACCATCGTAACATGAGAGAAAGAGCTTAACACACATGTTAACCTCCTGGTGCCTTCCAAAGTGTGGAATCTTCATCACATTCAAGAGGGTGGACTGCGCGACATTCACAGTCCATGGATGGGGGATGATTTTCAAGTTCTTCCCCTTCATTCTGGCCAAGTACTTATAAGGAGAGAGCATGTTGTAGTTCTTGTGGTCTCCTAGGTTGAAGTCGTTGAACTTCAACATTGCAATCTTATCCTACTGCGTTCTAACTGCATGTATCCCCTTTAGGAGGTATGCAGTAACCAAGGTGTAATCAAATTCCCTTGAGACACTGTCACAGCTCATCGTGCCAGCCAGAGGCAGAATGTAGCTAGGTAGGATGGTCGAGATTAGCTTCACATTTTCCAAGTCAATTTGGTGCTTGGTTCTCTTCTCTGCTACTGGTTGGGATGGTCTAGATCCACGAGCAGTCGATGGAGAGGCTTGCACTCCTCTCGTTGAGGAATCTTGAACACCTGTGGACATCACTTTCTCAGCCATGAGGTCGATCAAAACTTCTTCGACAATTTTCTCTGCGGTGCTGAGCTCGTCCGACATGCACACTCAGATAGGATAACTTGGGTGGATAAATGAGTGATCAAAGCAATAGAACCAATGTCGATCTTACTAAACTCAGTGCGGTAGCAATGAGTTGGCTAGGATACAATTCGCAAAAGTGTTTTCAGTGAAATAGTCGATGCAATAAGTAGACAGCGGTGTAACAGATCTCTCCAATGGATGAGAGGCCTTCATCAATCTAGTTATGTACGTTGCCTTGCGGTCCCAACGGTCTGATGGTGAGCCTTCTGGCCATAAATGTTGTTCTAACCATTTGGGGTGTTGTTCTAACAGTTATAATGAATTCAATGGCTATATTGCTTTGCCATGGCAAAGTGCCATGTTGTGTTGTTATGATATCTCGACAAAGTTCCAATTTTGCAAACCTTCCTTCTATGAAGTCCCTTCTGGAACATTCTGCAAATTTTCTATCTTTTCTCTCTTCTTACTGAGCTTTCTAGCCTTCTTCCTGGTGATCTTCGTCTTAGTATTCTTCTTTCCATTCTGATCCTTATCTTCTTTTGGCATAGCAACTTCGTGTTGTTGAGATTCTTTCATAGGGTTAGAGAGTAATACTTCTTCTCATCTGGGGTAGGTTCTCTACTTGTCTGTGATTCTACTTGTGTTCTTTCAACTTTGACATCCAATTTTCTAGTTCTAAATAGCTTCGATCTGTCCTCATGTTCTTAAATCAAGTGCGCTATCCTCCTAGTCATGAAATATTTTAATTCTTGCTTCTTCTACTCCAAGACTTCCTCTTCTTTTCTTTTGGCCTGATCCTTCTCAATCCAAGGTTTTCCTAGTAATATAGCACATGGGACGTTGTTCTCAATAAATTTAACAACCTCAAAATCTTCCTTTGTCGAAGTTCCATGAGAACTCATAAATATCTAGGTGAGTCTTCCACATAGGGTTATCAGCTTTCCTCTAAACAATCCTATTCCTCCCAATGAAGGACTCATAGCAGGATTTCCTAAAATTTCCCAAGTTCTTTATGTCATGATATTCACCTGTGTTTTTTCATCCATAATACAGTCAATGTCGAAGTCTCCTATTCTTGTTTCTATGAACTCTTTTCCTTTGAATATCTATGATAAGTCGATATTTATGTGATCATTCAGGGTTTCTTTCATTTGTAGCAAGACATTTTCTGATTTTTTCTGGGGTTCTGTCATGGTCTTAGCTTCTTGACCTTCCTCAGGTTTTTCTTGTCTCATATTCATTCTTTCAAGCTTAGCAATCATTCTAGGGAAATATAAAACTTCATGATCCATAGCTTTACAACAAAGACAACTAGGTCTTCTACTAGGGAATTCCTTAGCAATATGTCTCGGTCTTTTGCAACTATAACAAAGAGTTAATCCTCTCTTTCTTTGAAATGATCCTCAACCTTTCTTGTACTGCGCACTAGGATCATAATAGCTAACCTACAAAAATCTCTTTCTAGGATCCTGCATCCATTTGTTAGTCCAAGCATTCTTTCTATGCATAGGAATAACATATCTTTCACTATTATTATCATATCTACTCATATCAAATCTTATTTCTTCTAGTTGTGCTCTAGTTTTCAAGCTAGGACAAAATTTATCAAACATACCTAGATCCATACTTTTGAAACAAAAATTTCCATTATCTTATCTTTTCAATCAAAACTTGTCACTATTCTTACCTTTATCAGAGCTCAAAGCTTTAAGATCTTACCTCTTTAACCAAAAAATATTACTTTACTTTTATCAGAGCACAAATATTTCAGATCTTACCTCTTTTCTTCAAATCTGATTTTTATTCTTAGCACAAAGATTCACAATTTCAGTAGACTACTGCGCACTATAGCAAAAGATCTACGCATAGAGATTTCATTTCTTCAGTTCCCAGCAATCACAGTTTCAGGTCCTGACAACAAAACCATTTGTTGGCACAGGGGCATACCCAAGGTTCAACACTTACAACAGCGCACCAACAAAACCCTATCTATCGGCCCTTTCAGCAACACCTGTGAAGCAGATGAAGTCTCATTCGAGGTAGAGGAAGGGGTGGTTGTAGCAATCAGATGTTTGCAACCTTAGCTGGGACACAGATCTATGATTGTAACACCTTAACAGAGCACTTAATAGTTATATTTCATTAATATTCATCCTTAGTTTACAGCTCAGCTAAACCCTAATAACAGATCAATGCAGTATTCACACATATCCAATAGATTCAAGCACTAATCATACCAACATAGATCATATCTAGCATTCATTCAAATTATTCAACAGTAAGCTATCATATTAGATTCTTATAATCATATATTAGTGCAATAAACATTTAACCACATAAACAAGAGAACAACCATAAAGCACAAAGAAACCACGACACAGGATATGTGTGGTACGTCCACCAACTCTTCTTCTTTTTTTCTTTCTGTCAATCTTCTACATGCAAAGAGCCATGATATTTTACTCCGTAGAGGACAGTATATCTGCGCGCACTCTGATAGATCCTCCTTCCTTGAGTTACATCACAATTCCTCTTCACAGTCTCTTACAATCACTTGCACTTATCCTTGCAAATCTCACACAGTATGCACAAAGCATTTACAATAATTGCTTGCACTTAGCATAGTACCAAAAACCTCTTCTTAGACTCTTTATTACATCATCAAGACTTCTATTTATACATTACCAAAAGGGCCTAAACATGGGTAAACCCATGCGCTGACATCCCCATACCTATTACATAAGCCCAAAACCAAAAAATCCCTAAAAAAGGGGTCGAGATTCCATGATCTCCGCTTTGAATTGTGCTCCGCCTTCGACATCCTGTCAAAATCCCAAAAATAGGTCAAACATGATCAAGGATCCTCAAAACTTGGTCAAGGGCCAACAATGTTCAGGCCTCCCATTGGCCCAAATATTAAATATCAGGTGGAAATAAAACATAGAACAACCATCCCAGACAACATAAAGCACTGCCAAGTCTTTAGTGATGGTTTAGAGTTGCATAGATTTCTACACACCATAGAGGAATTTTCCAATATCTCCATTGATAAAGAAAGTCAAGAAGGTGAAAATGAAAAATTAGAAGATCATCAAGCCTCTCATATGCTGAAGACAGTGGTCGGTCATGATATTGTGGAGCTGAAAACCAACCATATTCCAAAAGGGCTAGTGCCTTTGGAAAGATTGTTCAACAACAATGATGTTTACAAAGGAAATGCCATGAAGAATCAAAAAGAGGAGGTGAAAGAGTGCAATATTGGGACCACTGAGAATCCCAAGATCATCAAGTTTTCCAAAGCATTAGTTGGAGAACAAAAATATAGGTATGTCAGTCTCATTAAAACGTTTGTTGATACTTTTGCATGGTCCTATGAAGATTTGAAGACATTTGATACAGACATCATCCAGCACAAAATCCCTCTAAAAGTTGGCTCCAAGCCATTCAAACAGAATATTTGACAATTTAATCCCATGTTAATGTTCATAACTGAGAAGGAGATAAAAAGAATGTTGGATGCCAAGATTATTTTACTATTGAGGTATTCAAACTGGGTGGCCAACTTAATACCTGTAAGGAAGAAAAGTGGGGAGATACACTTATGTGTTGATTTCAAAGATCTCAACAAGTGTTCTTTGAAGGAAAATTACCCCCTCCCCAAGATCGATCATATTTTACAGAGGGTGGTAGGTGCACACAAAATATCCTTGTTGGATGGACACTCTGGTTATAACCAGATAACATTTTGTGAGGAAGATAAATAAAAAAACACATTCACCACCCCATGGGGAACATTCATGTATGACAAGATGTCCTTTGGGCTGATTAATGCATGGGCCACTTTTCAGAGGGCCATGGACATAGATTTTGTGGGGGATAAATACAAATTTATGGTCATATACCTAGATGACATTACCATTTTCTCCAAGTATGATGAGGAACATTTGTAGCATTTGGAGCAGGTTTTCAAGAAATGCAGGAGGTATGGGATATCTCTCAATCCTAGGAATTCTCACTTTTCTATGCCATAAGGGAAGCTCCTGGGCCACATCACATCAACCAGAGGCATAAAAATTGATCCAAAGAGGGTTTGTGCTATTCAAAAAATTGAGATCCCCAGAAATAAAAAGGTTGTCCAGTATTTTATTGGTAAGATCAAATTCCTAAGACATTTTGTGCCAAATGTTGTTGAAATTATGAAGCCCATTACTAACATGTTGAAGAAAGATGTTGTGATAAAATGGTCCTTGGAGGAAAAATCATATTTGCAAACAATCAAGCAAGCTTTAGTCGAAGAACCTGTATTGGCCAGTCCTGACGATACCAAATATTTCTTCATCTTCTCCTTTGCCTCAGATGAAACAATTGTTGTTGTACTGCTGCAGAAAAATGAAGAAGGGCATGAGCAACCCATAACCTTTTTCAGCAGAGCCCTCCGAGATGTTGATATCAAGTACAATATATTAGAAAAGAAGGCTTATGCAATGGTCAAAGCACTCAAGGCCTTTAGGGTTTATGTGCTACAGTCTAGCATAACAACATTTGTTCCTAGCAATAGTGTCAAAGAGATTCTGGTCCAGATAGACAATGAGGGGAAAAGTGGAAAATGGATTGTCAAACTGTTGGAGTATGACTTGCACATAAGGCCCACCAAGCTAATCAAGGGGCAAGGACTGGCCATTTCTATTAGAATCAAATTGTAAGGTGATATAATTGCATCAAATCTTCACCCAATTAGATGCACCCATCATACAGCCTCGACAAGACAACTTACAGGTATCTGAAAACTACTCCTCTTTGCCTTAGTATAAAAACATCATCTATTTTCTGCAGCATCTTGAATGTCCACCAGATGTGAAGAAGATGAAGGGTAGGTCTCTCAAATTGAAAGATGTCAAATTCTGCATTTCAAACAAGAGCTTGTATTGGAGGGATCCTACTAGCATTATGTTAAAATGCCTTACAAAAATGAATCCAAACAAGTCACAACAGAAATGCACATAGGAGTCTGTGGAGGGCACCAGCATTGGAAGACCACAACGCTCAAGATCCTAAGGGAAGGATACTACTGGCCCACCCTTTTATCTGATGTGTTTTCCATTGTTAGAGCCTTCAATGAATGCCAGATGTTTGCAGGGAAACATAAGTTACTATCACTTCCCCTGAAACCTATCAATGCTAGTAGTATGTTTCAACAATGGGGGTTAGACTTCATAGGAGAAATAAATCCACCCTCTAGTGGAAAACACAAGTGGATCCTCACAGCCATCGACTACTTCACCAAATGGATTGAGGTTGTGCCCACCAGGAATTCCTGACAAGGTAATTATGAATTTCCTGGAAACTAATATTTTTGCCAGATTTGGTTGCTCCAGCAAGCTTGTAACAAACAATGCCCAATCTTTCAATTCCAAAGCCATGATTGACTTCAGTGGTAGTCTAAACATTTCCTTGACACATTCCACACCCTACTACCCTCAGGGAAATGGCCTGGCTGAATCATCAAACAAGACTCTCATCAGGATCATTAATTTTTTTTTGACTGAAAGCAATAAAGCCTAGGACTCTAAACTCAATTATGCCTTATGGGCGGACAATATCAGCACTAAAAAGTCTCTAGGAACCTCACCACTCCATCTTTTTTATGGAATATATGTCATTTTTCCTACTCATATTGGTATGCTAGTCCTGAAATTCTTGCACGAGGATATTGAGGAACCCAATGACATCCAACGGAGAATCTTCCAGATTATAGAAGTTCAATAGAGAAGAGAAGCACTTGATCATAGGATAGAGGCATACCAGAGCATGATCAAATCATCCTTTGATAAGAAAACCAAGAAGGGGATTTTTCATAAAGGTAACCTAGTTTTGAGGTGGGATGCGAGAAGGGATGACAATTCCAAGCACGTTAAATTCGACAACCTCTGGTTTGACCCTTTTAAGGTGGTTGAAGTTCTGAACAACAACACATTCATCCTGGACAATCTAGACGATACAGAGATCTTTGGAGGCCCAGTAAATGGGCGCTTCCTGAAACACTATTTTGTTTTAGGATAGGGGGAGGCCCCTCTTGTACCATAGATGCTTCTTTTATTATTTCTTTTGATTATTTATTTGTGTGTGAATAAAGACTCCATAAAACAGCAAGCCACTCGGGTGTAGTTTCAGTTTTCAATTCAATAAAATCCATGGTTGAGGAACAATAATAGGTACGAAGGGCTGATAGACAGAAATGAGGGTAAGTTCTAAAAGGTAAGAGCAGTTATCTAATCTCAAGGCACCGATATATAGTTCTTATCACCTCATAGGGATGAGCTATCCCCAGTTGGAACCAATGTTGCAACCTAGGAAATAATCCCTAGGTGAAAAAATGAAGAAAAGAAGCTTAGCGCGACCCACAATATATTTTTTATCCTAATTCTATTGGTGACTTGACAGTTTGGGTGCATTGTGGCTAAAGAGTGCAAAAATATCAACAAGTGAGCGAGGCGCACTCATATCTATGGTCAGTAGCGGATATAGGACCCCCCCTGACCTTTCTTCCTTTAATGGAGGGGGGGGGGGGTCCGAGTTGGTGGTTTTCTGTCACGGGCCCCTCACGATGTGTCACCTCTACATCAAATCATACCCCCCTCTCTATTTCTCGCTTACTATCTACCCCCCCTCCGAGCTAACCTCTAGACCACCTCCCAATACCACTCGCTCTCCCATTGACATATGTCCTCCACTCACACTATCACGCACCTTTTCCTTTTCCTCTTTTATCTACTCCTCCTCTCTCTATTTTCCACCTGTTCTTCCACTCACTTACCAACCTATCTACTCCTCATCTCTCTATGCGCAACCTTTATCCTTCACTACATGTTGCCAACTCCATACTCCTGATTCCTCCATTGTATTCACACCTCCTCTCACTTTTTGACATCTCACCTCCACTCATCCTGTCTTCCTATTGGATGCACGCCTCCACGTCTTATTTTTCACCACAAGTTCATCACAGTGAAAGATCAAGTATAGTGGAGATGGACTGCACTTAGCTTCTGAAATCTCAGACACAGACAGAGAGTAAGTCTCAGTCACAGATTGACACAGATTAGTTCCAGAAACACTTCATCAAACTTCTCATACAAACCGTTATCTCCTGTGGCCTCCAAAAACTCATGGGCATGCCATTTTTCAACACAAAGCTCTGATTTGTCACTCTGAGGCCTATTTTCAGCCAATTTAGTTCCTCCATCGCAGGCATCAGTTCTGTCTCAAAGACAGTAGTAGTTTTTATTTGATTAAGTCCAGCATTTTCTTATATTAGGTGCAAGAGTGGTCTTCTGTGTGTGATAAGAACCACTCTTGTTGA
Source organism: Picea glauca (assembly GCA_000966675.3). NCBI lineage: Eukaryota > Viridiplantae > Streptophyta > Pinopsida > Pinales > Pinaceae > Picea > Picea glauca. The sequence goes on along the minus strand of JZKD02S1607567.1, from coordinate 651,036 downwards.
TTAAGTCCAGTGTCTTAGTGAAGTTAATAATTTTATTTACAAACAGTTAGCTAAATTTAGGTCTGAGTACCCTAAGGACGAGAACCTCTCCAACGCCTTAAATAGTTAGCTTTTGGATATTGTAATAGTCGGATTTTTGGGAAGGAATAGCAATACAACAGACTGGTTGCACCTATTTTATACATGGATTAAATCTCTCTACCTGGTGAACATACTCTTGATGATAGTGTTTCATTCAACTCCTCTTGTGTTTTTATTCTTATCTTGAATGCAGTTTCTGATTTGTGCGACGTACATTTCATTTCCTTTCAGCTATTGTATGACTTATTTTTACTTATATGCAACCTGCCAAACATCTAATGCTTTGGTGAAGATTTTTTTTGCAACCTGTGGGAGTTACTGTGTTTTGATACATGTTTGATTTCTTGGAATGATATTTTAAGTATTGAACTTCTTGCAGCAGATTATTCATTGAGTAGTTTGTTGTCTCATTTTGTTTCCTATTATTTCACTGGTCTGTCATTAGTGTGCCATCAGCCAAGGTGGGCCCTCATCCATACCATTCTACCAACCCAACCTTGCCTTTGTCTTGATAGAATAACCCTCTGACCAACCAACAAAAAGTTTAAGAAAAAAACATTCTAAACTGATAGGTGGCCTAGCTTTTCCCTTTAGCAGTCAGGTGCACACCTTAGGACCAACAATACCTATGATCAATGTAAGGAGGTGCATGTGGGAGATGGACACTAGGGGGGATGTTCCCTCCTCGGTATAAGGCGTCAATTTGCGAAGGATATAAACAAGGCTTTGCTTGGTTGAGGATGAAAAATTGTTGAGGCAAATGGTTTATAATGCAAAGAGAGAACTGACAGTAGGCTCAATACTGCAAGAAAGGGCATGAGATGAAATCACAACTTTACACCAAAAAATGTCCTTTTTCATAATCTTATTCTACTTGGTTTGAAAAAGGGATAAACTTGTACCAAATAAACATCTTTTCAAATCCAATTTACGAGTGTGAAAGAGACAAGTTCACTCAACAATATTTTCTCTTTTGGAAAACGAGTCGAAAAAGAGATTAAATCAAACTCACGGCCTTTCAAGTCCAATTTAACGAGTGTGAAAGGGAAAATTTCACTCGACAATCTTTTCATTTTTTAGATGAGTCTAAAACGAGATTAAATCAGACTCGTTGAGAGGTTTCTAGGCGGCATGTCATGGGGGAGGCCAAGGTTCTTGTGATGGACTTCTGTGAAAGGTCATCATCTTAGGAATAACCGACACAAGCTTGGGAAAACCAAAATCTCTCCAAGTTGAGGAGGATAAAGTGATAGTGGAGATTACCTTCTTCGTGATATATCGGATAATGTCTCTTACTTGAAAGGATATTGGTGGAGGAATTGGATACCCCACAAGACCATCCCAATAAAAGGGGAATTCTCCAGGACTTGAAGGGAGAGTACTCGGGGAGCGTAAAATTCTCTCTTGTTTAGAAGGTGCAATACTAGAAATGCTAATGACATGGTTGAAGGACGCATCACCCTCCAAGGGAAGGGTTGGATTTATCATAAATTGCATAGATATGACCACTTCTTCAACCGTTGGTTGAATAGGATGCATGACACAAAGGCCAGGAGATGCATCACCCTCGAAAAGAAGAGTTGGATTGGCTAGAGATTGCATCGGTACAACCACTTCTTCAACCGTTGGTTGAATAGGATGCGTGAAAACAAGGCCAGGAGATGCATTTCCCTAAAAAGTGGGGGTGTGGTCAAGAGAGGATTGCATCGACATGACTCTCATTTCAATCAAAGGAGAAATAGAATCCGGGGAAAATATAGATGCGTCAGAAACCGAAGGGCCCCCAGGTGAAAACCACGCTTCCGGTATCTCGGTAGTATCAGGACACAAACGAGTAAGGTGATTTCCTTTGCAAGTCCTGCAAAGGAATCTGGGCTTACGTCTAAGAGGTCTAGGCTTCTAAATCATATGAATTCCCCCAACATCATTTATGATGGCTGGTGACATGTGTTATCACTCCAAGAGTCACTCTGGGTTGTAGATCGAGTGAGCTTGGTAACTTTATCAAATGCTCAAATAAAAGGTATAAAATGGATTAAGTTGAATGATTTTTTAATGAACTCTCTCACTTTAGACATACATGAATACACTCAAACAAATAGGGACTTCAACTAGATTGTTCAGATAGTTTTTAAAGATGAAAATGGATGGAGAATACTTATTATACCAACAGAATCACACACACAATAGTATATATGAATGGATAACTATAATAGGTAAAATACCTGTGATTCTTGTTTACCAATGCAAGGAAAAAATGACATTTATCAGTCACTGAATAAACATAAAAAAATGAATAGATATTCATCAACAGATATAGAATAGAAAAGAAAATTAAAGTCTAAACATATACAGTGAAATAAGCGTATATTCCAATATGTATTTAAAGTATCCTTTACACAAGAGTTCTCTCAAATCCTCAAAACCGAACCCCTTACATCTTAATCTTCAAAAGATTAAATATCCATTAAATACTAGTTGGAGATCCCCAAAAGTTGGATCTAAAAGTTACATGTCAAAACAACTCTAGTCTAGTTACAATATAGTAGGACTAGATCCTATTTCTAAGGGATAAGAATCCCTATATAAATCTAGATCTTTGACTGCCTTCTAGGCCTAGCTAGAGGATAGAAAAGGTCTTATTGAGTCAACATCAATAGTTGGGCTTTGAGTCATCATTTCCTTGACCGAGAAAGAGTCCAAATCTGACTTTCCTTGTTTCTCGTTGAATATGGACGAGTTTGCAGCGCACTGTACAAGAAACAGTTTGTTGGTGCTACAAACTCATGTAGATGACTGTCTTTGAAAAATTCATCAAAATTATTTGGAAACTAACTTGGAGGTTGGAAGGATGCTTCAGCTAAGAACATACCACCATAGCTCATTACTCATACTGAGATTACTCAGGCTTCATCTCAGACACATGCACTTATACCTCCCTCTTCATAATAAAAATCAATGGCCAATCATAGTTTCATATGCTTGAGATAAACATAGAAGGTTTGTAAATATGCTCCATAAGTAATTGAGGTTGAAAAACTGAAAAGCAAAGTCTGAAAATTTTATGTGAACTACACCTTCATATGAACCTGTTAGCGATATTTCTTGCTAAGGGGTTTAGATCTCAAAAGAGCGGGTTAAAACCCACTTGTCCAAAGTTTCAAGTGATAATGCGCCCGTGGTAAGCAACAGGTACATCTGAGCGGTCCAGATTTACGCGCACAGATCGACGGTGCACAGCGAATGTCGGACCTCCCTTGCCTTTCGATCTTTAAGCGGGGGGGGG
>JZKD02S1607567.1:606874-647659 GCA_000966675.3 Picea glauca | reverse complement strand
GTTGATACGAAGCTGTTTTGAGTTTCCTTCCATTTGATCACCCTTTAAAACAAATCGTGACATTAAATCTGATGGGCTTCGGGCTCTGCTCCTGCTAGCAATCCAGGAGTGACTTCCGAAAGCTAACAGAACCTTGTCCAATGGTTAAATTAGAGACACCAATGTCTAAGAATCGAGCAAACCTAGTTGAAAATGCCCTCCATTTGACAATTAATTTTAATGAGGCCCAATATGGATTATAACAACAACACTCTACACATATATCATTTCCAACAACTTTTTTCAATATCTCAAGGGGCCCGTTGGCACAGGGGAAGACCTAGGTTTCAACGCTTAACAACACACCAAAAAAACCCTAACTACCGACCCTTTTGGCAACACCTACGAAGCAGGAAAAGTCTCACCTGAGGTAGAAGCATGGGGGGTTACAGGATGCAGGTGTCTATAACTAGGCTAAGACACACATCTGTGATAATAACACTTCACAGAATATTTTTTTAACTCTTAGGAAGTGATATGCATTAGTTTATCAACATTATTAACACCACAGAACATAATCAAAGATAGATCGACGCAGTAAAAACAAATGATAACATACCATGAACAATTAGCACTTAGCATTATAAGTTAGATATAACATTCATTTACCCTTTACACAAGTAAAGTACTTAAGCAACAAAGGATCTATCTATTACATATCATAACCAATCACTAAGAAGATTCATAACAGAAATAACATAGCGCAAAGAAAACCATGAGACACCAAATATATGTGGTTTACCCCAAGGTGGGGCTACATCCACAAACTACTTCACCTCTTTATTATTTGCCAAAATATTACATTCATTCACTCCTATGCACTAAGCCACAGAGTTGAGCTCTGCACCAGGTAGGATATCTGCACACTGAGCACCCGATCCTCCTTCCAAAACTAGGTCAAATGCACATAGCCAAAACCCTTTATCATAGCACTTGCACCTTCTACAAAATCATAGTCACACACATACATTCCTTTGCACAAAGAAACTCTATTCACAAAGAACTACATTCACCTCCCCCCCTTTCTACAATACATTCCCCTTTATTTATACTTTACAAACCCTTACAATAAGGCCTAAACAAAGGAAAACCCATGGTCCAACATCCCCTAAAATTGTTACAAAACCCTAGAGGACCCTTTACTAGGTCGAGATAACCCTAAAAAATGGGTGAGATCCATGATCTCAGCTCCTCCTGGGTTCTCCTTCTTCGACCAACATGTTAAAGTCCAAAAGTGGGCCAAAGCTAACCAAAGTTTCCTCAAAACTTAGTCGACGGCCAACAGGCCCCCAACACTCACCTATGACTCGTCCCGAGTCACTCAGGTGCGGACAATGCTGCTTCGAAATCCTCGAGCTTAACCCGACCTACCTTGACTTGCTACCTCTCCTAAGCCTCCTGATCAACGAGATCCTAGAATGTATTCTATGTAACATGCCCTTCTAGGTGATGTTCTACTGCTACAACTACTTGATCTAGTTGTGAGAGTTGTCCATCAATCTCCTCGAACACCTTGCAAGATTCATCCTGCATAGGTTGTAGCTTCTGCATTTCTTCCATTACCTTACCTTGGACGATAGTGATATGCTTCTGTATTGTGCACTGCTCTTGGGATCTCTTGATTCTTTCCACTAGGGTGAGCAGCTTCATCTGTGCCTGCAACAAAAATGCTTATTGTTGCACCTCACGTAACTGCACTTATAACTTCCTTAGCTATGGATCCTCGACGAGGCATTCATATGTCTAGGATCTTTTATCACTTAATTGTTTGCATTCCAAGGTGAGGGATCTCATTCTTGCTACCGTTTTTTTGGCAGTCTCCTCCCTCTGGTCACGCACCTCCTGCAGGGTGCTCGATACTGTTTGGGCCTCCAATTTTGTTATCCTAGCCTGAAGTTGCTAGAGGGTCTCTGGGAGCTTCACTACTTGAGCTTCGACTGACTCTTACTCCTCCTATTCCAAGCCTGGTACAGAGTGACATGATTTACTCACCACTTCTTTGACCATGGCCTGTTCTGCGAGAATTTGCTTTTTTTCCCTCTGTAGCTGGGCCTTTTCCTCCTGAAGCTTTTCCTAAAGCTCAACTTTCTCCCTTTCATGGGAATATACATTGTCCTACGCTGCTCGTAATTGTATTAGGACTTCATCTTTCTCCTTTTTCAAGGATTTTGTAGCCTTCTCCTTCTCTTCCTATGCTCTCTAGAACCAAGCTTATGTTTCGTCCACAATCCTTCTAAATTGGGCTGGTTCATCCCCCAATTTTGTAGTTTGTGACGGCACAATAGCGTGGACCAAGCGAAAAACGTGTTGCACTTCCTTCAATTTCCATTCAATCCTTCCGTATAACTCTTCATTATTCTCTTTGTATCTCTACAAGATGTCTTCAGAAGTGTCCTCCATAGCTTTGCGGACTAGACTGATGTCGTCCTCGATGAGAGTAGCCTCCAATTGTGTCTTATTGGTGCATGTTTTCTTCCTTGTTGAAGGTTTCTTCGGAGAAACCTTCCTCTTTTGTGGTGTCATTGTCCCTAGAGGGGGATATTCTAGTGGTGTAGCTTTGCCTCCTCCTTACTCTTCTTCTCTTTCATATCCTCCTCCCTTTCCTTTTGCTTCATCTTCTCCTCCTTCTGGCGAGTCAGACCCATTATCTCCAAAATCATTGTCCTCTTCATCACTCTCTACGTCTTGGACTTCAGCCTTCTTTTTCTGCTTCTTCGTCCCACTGGACTGACCGACATGTTCAACTCGTGTAACTATCGGGATTCCTATGGTGTTAGTTTCGAATAATTCTGCATCGGCAAAAGGTACGAGAAATTCCTTCGACCATTCCTTTGTAATCTCCTCCATATCTTCATCTGTTAGCTTGTATTATGATTGTAATTCTTCTTGGTGCTCATCTCTTCGCGCAGCAATGTAGATGAAATGGGGATCAATGTGAAACTTCACTATGGGTCAGTACTAATGCATGGTGTGTGGTGTCATACACGAGAATGATTTGATGGAGACCTTCAACTACTAGTAATATCCATGAAACACATCATTGGACTGCCACTGCTTCTTCATGTCGTTGGTATACCACAGGGTGGAAAACCGAGTGGCCAATGGATCTGAAGGTTCGATCTCTGGAAAAATGTCTCCTTCAAGAATTTTGCATGTGACAAATGTGATCAAAATGATCAACCAACTATAATGGAATTCGTATCCCAAGTCCTGGGCTTCGCGGAAATCCTTCTCTAGCTCGTTGACGAGGTAGTTCACCCAGTTCATTTGGATGCCCTCCACACATTTTCCTGTGAGGTCCAGCATAAACCTGATGACCTATGTGAGGCAGTTCTTCCTCACTATATTTCTAGCTAAGAGTTGACAAGCAAGGCGCACTGCACCATCTTGTATATAAGCTACCTTGTAACCTCACTTTCCTTTTTCTACCTCTCCATAAGCTTCCTTGATGCGTTGTGCCAAAGATCGGTGAGAGGCCTTCCCTGGATAAAACTACTAAGGGTCAGGACCCTTCACACTTAAACCTGTGATCCGGTGGATCAACACCAGATCCACAATAATCCTTTTGTCAAGCCATAAGTATCCTCCATGATATCACAATAGAAGGAGTTTAACGCAAGCATTAACCACCTGGTGGCGGCCAAAATGTGGGATCTTCATCACGTTCAACACGGTGGACTATGCCAACCCCTTAATCCATGGTTGTGAGACGAGGCGAGGTTTCTTTATGGTTTTCTTCGTTAGGTAGCAATGGGGAGTTAACATGGCGTAGTTCTCATGGTCTCCTAATTTTAAGTCGTTGTTCTTCAACAATAGGATCAGTCCTAACTGACTCTTGACTATGTGAATTCCTTTCAGAATGTATGTAGTGAAAAAAGAGTACTCAAAGTCTCGGGGGATACTGTCGCAGTTAACAGCACCAACCAAAGGTGGAATATATTTAGGTAGGATCGACGGGATCTGCTTCACGTTAGCCAGATCACCGCAGTGCTTACTTTGTTGCTCAGTTACGGGGTTGACATGGTTGTAATGATGTCTAGTCAAAGGGGAAGATTGTAGTCCCCTAGTCGATGATGCCTCAATACTTTCAGATATTAGTTTGTCGACCATTAGATTATTAAGGACTTCCTCGACAAACTTCTCCAATTCACTAGGTTCGCCCGACATTCTATCTTTTAACAAACAGGCGGGGTAGACAAACAGATAGGCAGGGTCGACAAATGGACAGGCGGGGTCTAGTTTTAAATATCATAGCTCGACACTTGGATAATTCTCTTCTTAGCTCAGTCAATCATGGGTATCAAAAATTGGTCTCGGCGCAACGACCGATGAGTTAAATAAGCGAGGTATTGTAACAGATCTTCCAATGGTCAGGAAATTCTTCCATCAATGTAAATATATCCATTATGGCACAGTCTCAACGTCCCAAAAGAGGTCCATAATCCCATAAATTTGTTTTCTAACCATTTTGGAGTATCATTCTAACAGTCGAGGGGCCTCCAACGGTCATATAACTTCGCCAGGGTGAAGTCCAATTATGTGCAGTCATGTTTTTCCAGCAAGATTCAAATCCTACGAACCTGCCTCCTACGAGGTTCCAGTCTGTGAAGTATTCCTTCTGGTTTCTGTAGCTTCTTGTAGCTTTTCCAACTTAGCTTTCTTTTTATTGAGCTTCCTTGCCTTCTTCCCTGCGATCTGAGTCTCTCTAACTATTTCTAGAATCCTATTCCATTTTTATTCTTATCTTCCCCTAACGCAGTGGCTTCACACTGTTGAGGTTCCCTCAAAGGGTCTGAAGTTAATATCCCTTTTCTTAACACTTCCTGAGTGGGTATACTTCTTTCTTGAATAGATAAGTTCTTCAAGCCTTCTTGCATTCTTTCAACCATGATAACTAATTCTCTTGCTTTATGTCCCTCATGCGTTGTTACTTTGTTTTGTTGCTTCGACTTATCCTCTCATTCTTCTATTAGTCGGTCTATTTTCCTAGCTATGAAATCCATTAATTCTTGATTTTTCTTTTCTGTAGCTTCTTCCTCTGTTTTCCTTCTGATCTGATCCTTCTCAATCCAAGTCTTACCTAACAATAGTGGGAAAGGGGCATTGTCCCCAACAAACCGAATGACTTCAAATTCTTCTTCAGTCGATGTTTCATGAACAATAATAGGTACATTATTTACTCTTCCACATAGGGTTATAATCATTTCATTAAACAAGCCTATTCTTCCCAACGAAGGTACCACAATAGGCTTTCCCAAAATTTCCCAAGCTTCTTCTATCATAATATTCACTTGTGTTTCTTCATCCAAGGCACAATCTATGTCGAAGTCTTTTATTCTTGTACTTATGCATTGTTTTGCTTTCAGGATTTTTGGTAAAGTGACATATTTATGACCATCCATTGTTTCTTTCAATTGTAATATCGTAGTCTGAGCTTTTGTTGAGTGCTCAACACACCCTAAAAAGTTTTGTGACCATTTCCTTTTGGGTACCACCTTGTTTTCCACCTTTGATTGTTCTTGCCTTGGTCTAAGACTGATAATATGCTTATATTATATGTGGCATGTCTTAAGTTTCTCTTGAACATACAACAAAGAACCATCTTAAGAGACACAACGACTACTCAAGGAATCAATGACCCGAAATTTTCCCGACTCCCTAGAGAAATTCCGCATCGGTGAAAGCTTAAGGTGGTGAAAATCATTTTGAGAAGTTAAAGTAGCTGACTACCGACCTTCATCAACGTCAAATGATAGTAGTGTTTCTTTCTTACAAACAACCTCCGAAAATATTTCGTCGAAGGTTGATCCTTTCAGTTTCAGGAGAAAAGTGTAATCATGAGCACCACACAAAATAGGAGTTCCACTGGCAATGCCTGAAATGTTCCCTTAATCACCAATACAATTGTCATCGGTATCAGAATTGTTATCAAGAAGATAGCCGTATGGATAAACCATCTAAATAGTAGTCGATCCTCGATCTTTATGAAGGTAATATGTGACATGACGTTTAACCCCTAGCTGTGTCAAATACTCTGCATTCAAAGCCTTAGTTAATTCGTATATCGCGCATTAGTCACTAGCTCGTGCGTGAATCAAAAGGGAATCATTAAACTCACCGATACAATGCATCTCCATCCACGCCTCCGCCGTCAACCAGTTAAGTTTCATTGACAGTAATCCGATAGCATTTTATTTTGAAATCTACATTTATCACCCATATTAACTAATTGATATGACTGTTAGTATCTCCCAGTTATATTCTTTCGAGTCATTTTATGTGATCCCACTCTACGCGACAAGGAATTTGGAGCAAATAGGAGAACGAAGCCACCAGTCCAGAGGAAGCATCCGAAGTCCAGTAAGTATTAAAAAGTTATCTTAGCAATCATTAGAGGTATGGGTTCACTTGTGGTTTTATGCTTCATTTGTATATGTTCTCACCCGATGCTGCTCTGTATACATGTTCTAAGGGTGGATTTGATTTCAGGGACAATGCCTCCAAAGAACCCATCCTCCAGGAAATCACCACGGGCGCCAAAGCTGCAAGAATCGGAAATAGGAGAAGGCTCCTCCCCAGTAATTGCAAGATAATTAGAGTTCACTCCTAAGTTGATGTCCATCATCAAGGCAATCACCAAGGAGCCCTTTTTCCATCCCCCATCTTTCGGGGATACATAGGAAAGAATTGGAGCAAAGACAACGTTTCCTCGTTGGGAAGAAGTCTTCAAGAATATTAAGAAAGAAGAACCACTCAAATATACTCCGCACAACAACCCTGATACAAGGAAGCTCGATGACGATGTCCTCCCAAATATTCATAGGGATTATCTGCACATGGTGGAAAGATGGTCTCCAGTTTTCCATTGCTTCGAGCTCTTAAAGTGGCTCATTGATCACACCAATGCACATAAATGTTCGATTAATGATGACAATGGCGAATGCGTCGGGGTTTTCCTGCCATCAGAAGTTCATAAATACTACAAACTCAATGAGTCTGGAGAAAAGTTGAGCACTGATTTTGTGCTGAGTTTCTATGCCTCTCACGACACTAGCAAAATCATGGCATCCTGGTGGAGGGAAGACAATAAATTCATGAACCAAACTTCTGGCTGGTACCCGACGTTCAATCTCAAGCAACCATACACCTATCTCATGGCCCTTCTCTATAGATTGCATGGAGAGAAAGACTGCTCCCTGTTTTCAAAAACTTGGATGCCTTTGGATTTTACAGTCACCATTTCAGGCATCGGTTTCAATTAGGGTGCTATCATCTCTAAACAGTTGAGCACTTGCATAAATCAGGTCTAAGCACCAAAGGAGGGAGATACCCCCGCCTTCTACATGGATTCGTATCTATTGGAAGTCATCTATACCAGGAACACTTTTGTCAGGATGAACTTGAATTGGCACCCTTCGGACCTCGTAGTCCATGTACACTACAACATCTTCTAGGAAATAGGTACACTAAATTCTATGTTGTTATCTGTGATTAGTTTATTGTGCCCATTTACATCTTTCTCTTTAAGAAAGAATTCCCTAGATTATCAGGCAAAGAAAAGAAGGTCATAGTTAAAATTGGTCACTGGTATTTGGATGAACGAGAAACCTACATCAGGATTTTTGGTGCCACAGGGGCACCACATTTATTGCCAGATTATGTTCCCGACCGGCTAGTGTTAGAGAAATCTGCTATCAAACCATCATACAAGGATACAATGCAACTTTAGTAAAAGACAAGAAGCGGGCTTTCATACCATATGGGTTTCATATCGGCTTTTGCATGGTCAAAGACATCGTGCATGTTAAACAACTTGGGCTAGTTCAATTGGAATTTCAGTTCCAAACTGGTCGATTTCGCAAACACGATCCCAAGGGATTGGTCCTACATCATGCATCACAGGTATCATCATGTTGGCCTTATTCCCACGATCGGTTTGAGAATGAAATTTTCACTGAGAAATCTCAAGATTGTGATATGGTGGTAGCTAGGAAGGTTGATCCTAGAGGAACCAAGTTTAGAGCTATGAGCTATGAAGAGAAGGCCACGTTTTTGGAGCAAGCAGTTCAAGGAGTTGGTCGACACCCTAAAGCAGCAGTAGCATATGAATTGGAGGAAGAAACAAATGATCCTCAAGAAGACAATGAGATCGCAGAAGCTCATCAAGGATCCTCGGTACAAATAATAGATTTCCCTGAAGATCAAATAGCTCAAGAGAGTGGCACACTATTATACCAACAAGCTCAGCTACTAATGAAATGGATGCTAGATAACCCGCATCTTTCCATAAGTAATGGGATTTCAACTACCATCTGAAGCGTCCTGATAGATTTCCATGGGCCAACACTTGTGAAGAACTCTTTATCAGATGGTTTGATTATGAAAGAGTCCACCCTTTTCAAGAAACAACTCGGGTGGATTGTTGAAACACTGTTAGATGATAACGCCACATGGCAATTTTTTATTAGCTCAAATTGTATTTTACCGTTAATTACTATTAAGGTTTTATATTATAAATAAGGACGTCAACCGATGGTCAAAAGGTTGATGGTTGTTGTAAGAATGCCTTTTCTTTTGGTTGTTGATAATTATTTTGAGACTGCTATGAATTAAGAAGCACTTATGGACCAAAGACGAGTTATTTTTCATTAGATGTATGTGATTGGAGTTGGAGAAGAATTACTTCATTTCTTGTTCCATGAATGTTGCAGTGAATGAGTAAGAGCAATTAATTCTATTGTCAAGTTATCTGGTGCAATGTTTTGATGTTCTTTGCTTTAAATGATGAAATTAAATCGTTGTGCTTCTATGTGATGAATGTCCTGATAGATGAAGTATTTTTCTTACCATGATCTTGATTACATATGTGTTTCTTTTTCTTTATGTTAAGTAGTTTACCTCAGCTATGTGATGATTTTCTTGGTAGATGAATTATTTTGCTTGTCATTATCTTGATTACTTATACGTTTTCTTTTTGTTAAGTAGTATTCTCAGACAATAGTCAGATGCTTGTTTGGTTAGAGTACTAGTACTAGGCCCTATGGCATAAGATCGTTGTCTGCATGCTCGAGAAACGGGTTATCCCAAGCTCGACCCCTTTCCAATAGTTAAAACTTTTTTCTTGTCTTTGTCAAGTTGGTTTATATTGTCTTGCATATATCATACCATCCCCCATCTAAGAGATCATACAGAGAAGAAATATCCCGAGTGAAGGAAGAGCCTTCACCCAAAAACACAAAAGATAATTTGGCCAAATCGTAAGATCTGGAGAACCATTTCACTCCAAACGCTACAGATTCTAATTGGGCCTCGGTGGTGGGTTTGGTTCCTGCTGTTGAGTCAAGGGATTTAGGCCCCATCAACATAATTGAAGCTAGAAGGAGGGACTAAGAATGAATGGATGGATATGCAAGTTTCCTGACATTTCGAATAGCCTATAGATTTGTAATGGCCCACGTGAATGGCTAGTCATCCAATAGACAACCCACCTTTATCGAGTACTCTCGAAGTGGATAACTCACCCCACTCCGAGGAAGGATATATTCACCCTGAAATACCTTACACCCTCCCTCACGAGAAAGTGAATCAGTTTATAAGAATTACCATAGCCTACACCCGACAAATTGGTGCGTTTCCCTTCACCCCCATCCTTCCTCAAAGAAAACAACAAAGTAGACTAGTTGTCAGCACTCCCTACGAAGTTTTCATACATTCCGTCCAAGACTTAATAGATTTCGCGACTTGACCTCATACCTGAGATGTCAGCTGGTGACATCTCTGAACCTAACGACCTTTCGGAAGAGGAAGATCATGACTCTGACTCCGAAGATATGGAAGGGAACAATGGTCGTGAGGAGGAGAGAGAAGCTCCACTTTAAGATAACCAACCTTGGATGACTAGGGATGCCGTGGCCATCCCAGGACGAGTACACAATCTCCCTCGGCGCCTGGAAAAGTTTCTCCCCAAGTATGATCCTGAAACCTCAGGATTGCCCGAAGATCATATCAAGAAATTCATACTCGCGATTAGGCTTATGAACATTCAACATGAAGACATAGTATGAAGACTTTTTCCCTACATGTTTGAGAACTCGACTTCCACATGGTATTTTAATTTTCCAGTAGGATCCATAACTAGTTGGACTAAGTTCCAAAAGGATTTCCTAGACAAGTTCGTTGAAGAAACTACCACGGGAGCCCTTATGGCTGAATTATTTGCAGCCACCATGACCCCAAAAGAAAGGGTCAAAGACTCACGACTATCCTAAACAAATTTTATCCCGCGGCGAAACCTACTCAAGAGTTACAAATTGAGGTCTATGCCAATGCTCTTTCGGCCTCTATTTCAATGTTCTTTAAGAGAGCCTCTAAGAAAACCCTCGCAGAGAATTTCTAAGAGGCCAAGATGATAGATTTCCAGATGAAAGGATGTAAAGAAAGTCAGGCCTCTCTAGAGAGAAAAGAAAGCCACCCCCCTCCTAGAAGAGGACTCCTCTTGACTAGACTGTCAGGGAAGCCGGATGAAACAACTCTCGATAAAGGTAATGGGGATATAGAAGACCTGCAACACATGGTCAAGAAACTATCAAATGAGGTTATAGATATGAAAAGAAATGCGAGTGAGGAAAACCAAAGCCAAAGACCCTATAAGCCTTTGTTTAAAAGAAACCAATCATTCAAAGTAATTGAACCTCCCCCAACCAACCTAAAAATTGATCTAGGGAATGTCGCATTTGATTCTTTTTGTACTTACCACCAAGAGAACCACTCAGAAAGGGAATGCCCTCAGTGGGTCTATGCCATGAATTTAATGGCCGATCCATTTTTAGACAAAGTCTCTCTGACCGAACCATCCAGTAGTTTGGCCTTTAATATTTCCAATCAGGAAGAGGTTGACCCACCACAAGACACGACCATGCCGATATGGGATCCTAACGTGATCATGTCTTCGCATGATTTGTTTAAATCTCAGGGACCACCTGCAAAGATATCGACGATATAGACACGTAGTAAGGTTCAACCCGGCCCAAAAGATGTCGATGCCACCCGTGCATGACAAATTAAATTAAATCTCGATCTTTCGAGAATAACTTTCTCTCCTGGTAACAAACCTATAAGTATCCATACTCATGATTCTCCTAAATTATATTATAGTGTAGTAGAAGATTTGAAGAAGCTGAAATCTAATGTATCAGTTATGGACATATGTAGAATCCCTCAGCAGAAAGACCTTATGTTGCAAGCTCTAAGTTCAGTAAAAACTCCGACCACCGGCAATGGTCAGGAGAAGAATCTACCCCCTACATATTTGGCAAGCAAACCAACAATAAACACCTACTCAGAAGGTAGGAAGGAGAGGCCTTTTGTACCACCTTTCCTTTTAATGTTTGAAGTCTTCAATAGGAATCTCCACAATTGTCTGGTAGACTCCAGGGCATATTCTAATGTCATGCCCTTGTTTGTTTGTAACAAATTAGGTGTTTTCCCTCTAAAAAGTGATAAGCATGTCATACAACTAGACGGGACCCAGGTCAAGGTCATGGGGGAACTCAAAGATGTGATGATCAGGATAGCCACTCATCCTAATTTTGTGCAATTGATTGACATCATTGTGGTGGATATCCCTGAGGCATATGGGTTGTTATTGAGCCGAGATTGGTCTGAAAAACTAAATGAATACTTTAGCACAGACTGGGCGCACCTTTGGCTACCATTTAAGGGATAGAAGAACATGATCATAATCGATAGGGGAAAGATACCTTAAACATAGGGTCACTAACCTAGAAACCCCAAATGAACCAACCTTTACCAATTTTCCCATACTAGGGAACTATTCTTGTGATTCTCACTTTGGAAAATTTTCTTTTCTCTTGTTCGATGTTTCGCTTACTCAAAACTCTGAAATGACCTTTCAAGAAGAATTCCCGATTCCAATGGAAGATTCTCTCTTTTTTCAAAACCTAGTGTTAGGTCTTCCGGAAGAAAATATCGAAGAGAGGAACACTGATTGGGATAGAAATCATTGCTCGTGAATTTGGACCTTTTATTTTGATGGATCCAAGTCACAAGAGGGTTCGGGAGCAGGGTGCATCCTCATCGATCAAAAGGGTAAATGCCATTTCTTGTCTTGTACACTAGAATTCAAATGCACCAACAACACTATCGAGTATGAAGCCTTGGTACAAGGGTTAAATAAATCCATAGATATTAATGTCAAGGAATTAAAGGTGTTCGAAGACTCAGAAATCATCATTAGACAAGTGAGAAACACTATACATTGCAACTCCCCTCATCTTAAGAACCACCAACAAGAGGTGCAGAGGCTGATAGAACACTTTGAAGATTTCAATATCACCTCGATCCCCAGAGTGAAGAATATCCTTGCTGACTCCTTAGCCACCGCTGCTTCAAGACTCTCACCTTTAGAAGATTACGAAGCCTCTCGATTCACTGTAGAACTGCTCTACAAGCCATCGGTACCTAATAATATTTCTAAATGGAAAGTCTTTAAGGGGGGTGAACAGATCATAAGCTTCTTGACTAATCAAGACAACTTTAGAGACCTCGCTATAAATGATGAAGAGTTCCAAGAACAACTAACAGAAGCTAGTCCTCCGGAGGGTCAACATGTGGATAAACCAGAGGCTCACAGAATTCCAAAAGGGATAGCGAATATAGATAATTTTTTTGATCTAAAGGAACAATTCAAAGGGCCTAAAAACTCAAAGACTGGTAGCTCATGTCCCCTCCATGAAACTGTTAATCTTGGAACCCTAGACAACCCAAAGTATGTGAATCTTGGCAATATGATATCTAAAGAGGAGAGGAAAGCTGACCTCAAATTATTCAGACACTACCAGGATGCGTTTGCTTGGTCCTATAAAGATTTGAAAACATATGATACCTGCATCATTCAACACACCATCACGTTGAAACCTGAAATCAAACCTTTTCAACAAAATCTCTGGAATTATCACCCATCCTTGGAACCCCTCATGTATCAAGATTTAAGGAAGATTTTAGATGCGAAAATAATTTTCCAAATTAGACATTCTACCTGGGTAGAGAACCTTGTTCCAGTAAGGAAAAGGTCAGGAGAAATCCAATTATGCATAGACTTTTAGAATCTCAACAGAGCTTCAGAAAAGGACAATTATCACGTCCTGTCGATGGAAGAACTCCTACAGACCGTGTCGGGCTCGGAAATTTTATCCCTTCTAGACGGTTTCTCGAGATACAACCAAGTGTTGGTTTCAGAGGAAGACCGATTAAAAACTACCTTTCGGACCAAATGGGGAACCTTCACTTATAAACGCATGCCTTTCGGCTTGATTAACGCAAGAGAGACCTTTCAAAGGGAAATGGACATGGATTTTTGGGGACTTATAAGTAATTGTGTGGTAGTATATTTAGATGACGTAACAGTGTATTCGAAGAATAGAGAAGAACACATCCAACACTTAACTCAGATTTTTGAAAGATGCCGAAAATACGGTATATCACTCAATCCTAAGAAAACTATCTTTGGTGTTGAAGAAGGTAAGTTGTTAGGTCATATTATATCTCAAGAGGGAATTCACATAGACCCTGAAAGGATTAAAGCCATATCTCAACTCCCGCTACCCCATAACAAGAAAACTATGCAGTCTTTTTTCGGGCAAATTAATTTCGTAAGGAAATTCACCCCGACTTCGCCGAAATCATCAAACCCTTACAAAAAATGATTCACAAAGATTCCAAGTTTAAGTGGGATGATGAACGAAAAGATGCTTTCAAAAATATGAAAGCTGCCATATCCCGGTCCCCGATATTGCGAAGTCCGGATTTCAATAGAGACTTTAACCTTTATGCTTTCACCTCTGACTAATCGCTAGCTGAGGTTTTGACTCAGAAGGACGGCGACAATAATGAAACCTCAGTGTCATTTATGAGAACCAAACTTCAAGGAGCTGAGCTCAATTACCCCACTGTAGACAATCAAGATTACGCGGTCTATAAAGCAGTAAAACATTTTAGGTCATACATCTTCAAGAATCACACCAAAGTGATTGTGCCACACCCTGCAATCTGATCCTTGTTTACCCAACAAGAAATGGGAGAAAGAAGAGGGAACTGGATGGTGGTAGTCCAGGAATTTGATCTAGATATAAAACATTCCAAGTTAGTAAAAGGACAAGGTTTGTGCAAGCTCACAGCCGAAGCTCAATATCAAGCAAACCAAGATCTGGGGTGGGATAATGAAATAGCACTATGGTGTGGTGAAGCAACATACATTTCCTTGGGACAGGACTCCTGGTACAAGGATTTGGCTCATCTATTACATCACGACACTTATCCCAAAAACCTCAACCCCAGAGAAAGGAGAGACCTCCAATTAAAATCCGCACAATATCACCTCATAAATTCGGTACTCTTTCGGATCAACTATGATGGAGTATTACTGAGGTGTCTCGAACATGAAGACAACAATAAATTGTTAAAATAACTCCATGATGGCCCCGCTGGGGGACATTTTGCAGGAAACACCACCGCTCATAAGTTTCTAAGAGTCGGCTATTATTGGCCCACTTTGTTCAAAGACGCTCATGTTTATGCTAGGAATTATAAGACTTGTCAAATAAGTGTTGGCAAGGAGAGAAGGGAAACAATCCCACTTCAACCTCTAACCGTTTCTAGACCTTTTGAGCAGTGGAGGTTGGATATCATAGGAGAAATTACGCCCAACTCTTCGAAATTGCACAAGTATATTCTTACTGCCACCGAATATTTCACAAAGTGGGCAGAAGCCACTCCTTTGACCCATGTAAATGAGAAAATAGTCATCCAATTTATAGAACAACAACTAATTACAAGGTTTGGTGTTCCTTTTGTTCTGGTCTTTGATAATGTAGCCTACTTCTCCTCTACCCTATTGGTAGAGTTCTCTCTGGACAAAAGAATAATAATCAAGTACTCTGCAAATCATTACCCATAGGGAAATGGTGTGACAGAATCAACCAATAAGAATTTGGTAAGGATACTAGAGAATACAGTTGCGGATAACCATATAAATTGGCATAACCAACTTCATAATGCACTATGGGCTGATAGGGTCACACCCAAGGAAGCTATAGGGAATTCCCTGTACTTTCTGGTCTACGGACATGCAGCCATCCTCCCAAACGGGTTGTATTTGTCATCTCTCCAATTGGCCCAAGATTCTAACGAAGAACCATCCTCAACCATGCAACAAAGAATCAACACCTTGGTTATGCTGGAATAAGAGAGAGAAAAGGATAAGTCTAAATTTTTGGCTCATCAATAGATAGTGAAAATATGGTTCGATAAGCATAAAGCTAAGGAAAAGAACTTTGAAGTAGGATATTTAGTCTTGAAGTGGGACAGGGAAAATGAACCCAAAGGGAAACATTCCAAGTTCCATAACCTATGGCTTGGACCTTTCCAGGTGGCTGAGAATATTGGGGTAGGTGTTTACCGGTTGCAAAATCTCAGGGAGGAACACGATACTCTCCCAGTAAACGGCCAAGCCCTAAAACAATACTTCCAATAATAATATAAATAAATAAATAAAATAATAATAATATATATGTATGTATATATATGTATAACTTCAGGTAAATGTGGTTTAAATGAGCACCGGAGATATCTGCTGCATGGAACAGAGATTCTGGGTTCACCTAGTGAATCGCCATTTGTTGAGTGCTCAACACACCCCAAAAGTTCTGTGACCATTTCCTTTTGGGTACCACCTTGTTTTCCACCTTTGATTGTTCTCACCTTGGTCTAATACTGATAATCCGCTTATCTTATATGTTTCAAGTGTTAATTTTCTCTTTAACATACAACAAAGAACCATCTTAAGAGACACAACGACTACTCAAGGAATCAACGACCCGAAATTTTCCCGACTCCCTAGAGAAATTCAGCATCGGCGAAAGCTTAAGGTGGCGAAAATAATTTTGAGAAGTCAAAGTAGCCGAGTACCGACCTTCGTCGGCGTCGTACGATAGTAGTGTTTATTTCTTATGAACATCCTCCGAAAATATTTCACCGAAGGCCGATCCTTTCGGTTTTGGCAGAGAAGTGTAATCATGAGCGCCGCACAAAAGAGGAGTTCCACTGCCAACCATCGACGCCCAAAACTTTCCCTTAATCACCAATCCAATTGACATTGGTATCAAGAGTTTTATCAATAACATAGAAGTATGGATAAACCATCTAAATAGTAGTCAATCCCCGATCTTTATGAAGGTAAGACGTGACGTGACGTTTAACCCCTAGTTGTGTCAAGTACTCTGCATTCAAAGCTTTAGTTAATTCATAGATCACGCATTAGTTACTAGCTCATGCACGAATCAAAAGGGAACCGTTAAACTCACCGATACAATGCATCTCCATCCGCGCCTCCGCCGTCAACCAGTTAAGTTTCAGCGACAGTAATCCGATAGCAGTTTATTTTGAAATCTGCATTTATCACCCTTATTAACTAATTGATATGATTGGTAGTATCTCCCAGTTATATTCTTTCGAGTCATTTTATGTGATCCCACTCTATGTGGAAAGGAATTCGGAACAAACAGGAGAACGAAGCCACCAGTCCAGAGGAAGCATCCGAATTCCAGTGAGTATTAAACAATTATCTTAGCAAGCATTACAAGTATGGGTTTGCTTGTGGTTTTACGCTTCATTTGTATATGTTCTCACCCAATGTTGCTCTGTATATGTGTTCTAAGGGTGGATTTGATTGTAGGGACAATGCCTCCAAAGAAGCCATCCACCAGGAAATCACCACGGGTGCCAAAGCTGCACGAATTGAAAATAGGAGAAGGCTCCTCCCCAGCAGTTGCAAGACAATTAGAGTTTTCTCCTAAGCCGGTGTCCGTCATCAAGGCGATCACCGAGGATCCCTTTGTCCAGCCCCCAGCTTTCAGGGATATAGAGGCAAGCATTGGAGCAAAGACAACTTTTCCTCGCTGGGAAGAAGTCTTCAAGAAGATTAAGAAAGAAGAACGCCTCGAATATACTTCGCACAATGACCCTGATACAAGGAAGCTCAATGACGAGGTCCTCCCAAATATTTACAGGGATTATCTGCACATGGTGGCAAGCCGATATTCGGTTTTCCCTTGCATTGAGATCTTAAAGTGGCTCATTGATCACACTGATGCACATAAATGTTTGATTAATGATGAAAATGGTGAATGCGTCGGGGTTTTCTTGCCATTTGAAGTTCAGAAATACTACAAACTCAATGAGTTTGGAGAAAAGGTGAGCACTAATTTCATGCTGAGTTTCTATGCCTCTCACGACACTAGAAAAATCATGGCATCCTGGTGGAGGGAAGAAAAGAAATTCATGAACCAAACTTTTGGCTGGTACCCGACGGTCAATCTCAGGGAACCATACGCCTATCTCATGGCCCTTATCTTCAGATTGCATGGGGAGAAAGACTACTCTTGGTTTTCAGAAACCTGTATGCCTCTGGCTTTTACAGTCTCCATTTCAGGAACCGGTTTCAATTGGGGTGCTATCATCTCTAAACAGTTGAGCACCTACATAAAACAAGCTCAGGTGCCAAAGGAGGGATATACCCCCACCTTCTACATGGCTTTGTATCTACTGGACGTCATCTGCACCAGGAACACTTTTACCGAGATGAACTTGAATTGGAACCCTTCATACCTCGCAATCCATGTACACTACAACATCTTGTGGGAAAACAGGTACAAGAAATTCTATGTTGTTATCTGTGATCAGTTTATTGCGCCCATTTACTTCTTTCTCTTTAAGAAAGAATTCCCTAGATTATCAGGTGAAGCAAATAAGCTCATAGTTAAAATTTGTCACTAGTATTTGGATGAACGAGAAACCTACATCAAGATTTTCGGCACCACAGGGGCACCACATTTATCTCCCTTTTATGTTCCCGACCAGCTAGTGTTAGGAGAAATATGCTATCAAACTATCATACAAGGATACAATGGAACTTTAGTAAAACACAAGAAGATGGCTTTCATACCATATGGGTTTCATATCGATCTCTGCATGGTCAAAGACACAGCGCATGCTAAACAACTTGGGCGAGGTCAATTGGAATTTCGGTTCCAAACTGGCCGATTTCACAAACACGATCCCAAGGGATTAGTCCTACATCACGCATCATAGGTATCATCTTATTGGCTTTATGCCCACGATCGGTTTGAGTATGAAAGTTTCACCGAGAATTCTCAAGACTGGGATATGGTGGCAGCCAGGAATGTTGATCCTAGAGGAACCAAGTTTAGAGCTATGAGCTATGAAGAGAAGGCCATGTTTTTGGAGCAAGCAGTTCAAGGAGTTGGTCAACTCCCTTAAGCAACAGTAGCATATGAATTGGAGGAAGAAACAAATGATCCCCAAGAAGACACTGAGATCACAGAAGCTCATCTGGGATCCCCGGTACAAATTATATATTTCCCTGAAGATCAAACGACTCAAGAGAGTGGTGCACTTTTATACCAGCAAGCTCAACTACTAATGAAACAGATGCAGGATAACCCACATCTTTCCATGAGTCCCAGGATTTCAACTACCGACTGAAGCGTCCCGACAGAACCAAGCAATCCTGGTCTCACAGTTGCTGATGGCACCAATGGGACAGGAAATCTTGAATCTATGATATCGCCAATTGATCCCTCGGTAGAAGGAACAACTCAACCAGATATGGGTCGGGTGTCAATATAAACTCAAGCTCCCAACCCCTTGAGCACGCTTATAGACATATACAGCGACGACGAGAGCACGAAGCCCTTTCATGGTACCCCAGTGTGCTTCCAAGAAGAAGAAGGTCCTGAAAAGACCCCTTCCCCAAGTTTTGAAAAGATCTCTTCTGCTGGGCCCAGGGTTTAGGACCAGGGAGTCCCACATAAAGAAGCTGAAGTTGAAGGTAATCTCAATACAGGAATGTCCGATGAACTGGAAATATATGTAGGCCCGAGTGACGAGCCTCTACATAAGGAAATAGGAAGTTCCACGATCGATGAGCAAGTAAGTGACAAGTCTATGCCCGACACCTCTATCCTGCCCAATACCCAGATCCCCGATGAGAAACAAGTAGAAGTTGGATATACAAGGAAGAACGAAGAAGTTTGAGAGCCCACTCTCAAACAAATATACACTACATGAATCTTGGGAAACAATCTCACATGGGGCAATCAACAGATACCAGACTCGGTAGATGAGGTTGCAAACATCTATGCGATCTCCTATGATCAAAAGAGAAAGGCTATCATACAGAGGACTGCAAAGAAGAGAAGAATCACCCTGGATCAATCCATCATAGTCGTCACTGAGGAGAAGTTAATTGATACAGCAGATGCCCATACATCTGAGCTGATTGGTGTGGGAAAATCCCTCTCAGAGGCCACCCAGGACAGATGCAAGAGAGATGAAAAGGAACTTTCCGCCGCCCAAAGGAGCTCGAACACTTGCGCAATCTTGTTGATTACTATAAGGCTGCTACATAGATAGTTGTGTATTTAAAAGATGAGTTCAGTAAATTTTACGATGAGTTCAAGAAGGAAAGACACATGTTAATCTCGAATATAGCCGAATTCAAGGAAGACACTCTCATGGCACTCGCAACATGTAAGGAAATGGAGAGATGGTATGAGAAGGCACAGCAAGCAGTGGAGAGGCTCAAGTTTATTGAGGCAGTCCATAAAGGCCAAGAAAAACAAGACTATAGCATTCGGCTAGTAAGTAAAAGCAGTCTCAATCGCATGAAGAGATCAGTCAAATACTGGGCCAAAATGTCTCGAATCCCACACAAAGAAATCCAAAAACAATGGGCCAGGTGTCAGAAGCACTGGGATAAAATCAATAAAATAATGAAAGACATCGGACTCCCCGAGTATGGTACCCCCGATATGTTTATCAACCTAAACAAAAAAAACAAGTTGTGCAATGAACAAGATGCGTTATGGGTCGAAGAATGTGCAAGGGTCACTGATGCAAAGACAGGGCAAGTACAATAGTTTGCAGGACATCCAATCAAAGCCAGAACCATGCTTCAGAAATTGAACTTCAGCCTCACAAAGTATCGGGCGCACGCAACAGACATCAGGGGAATATATGAGGCTCCAATGAAACAACACATATTTCCATGGGCCAACACCTATGAAGAACTCTTTATCAGATGGTTTGATTATGAAAGAGCCCACCCTTTTCAAGAAACAACTCGGGTGGACTGTTGAAAGACTGTTAGATGATAATGCCACGTGGTGATTTTTTATTAGCTCAAATTGTATTTTACCATTAATTATTGTTAAGACTTTATATTATAAATAGGGACATCGACCGATGGTCAAAAGGTCGATGGTTGTTGTAAGAACACTTTTTCTTTTGGTTGTTGATAATAATTTTGAGACTGCTATGAATTAAGAAGCCCTTCTGGACCAAACATGAGCTATTTTTCATCAGATGTATGTGATTGGAGTTGGAAAAGAATTACTTCATTTCTTGTTCCATGAATGTTGCAGTGAATGAGTAAGGAACATTAATTCTATTGTCAAGTTATCTTGTGCAATGTTTTTATGTTCTTTGCTTTAAATGATGAAAGTAAATCGTTGTGCTACTATGTGATGAATTTCCTGGTAGATGAATTATTTTGCTTACCGTGATATTGATTACATATGTGTTTCTTTTTCTTTATGCTAAGTAGTTTACCTCAGCTATGTGATGAGTTTCTTGGTAGATGAATTATTTTTCTTGCCATGATCTTGATTACATATATGTTTTCTTTCAGTTAAGTGGTTTTCTCAGACAGTAGTCGGATGCTCATTCGGTTAGAGTACTAGTACTAGGCCCTCTGGCATAAGATCATTGTCTGCATGCTCGAGTAGCGGGTTATCCCAATCTCGACCCCTTCCCAATAGTTAAAAATTTTGTCATGTATTTTTCAAGTTGGTTAATACTGGCTTGCATATATCTTGTACCAACCCCCATCTAAGAGAGAATACAGAGAAGAACTATCCCGAGTGAAGGAAGAGCCTTCACCCAAAAACACAAAAGCTCATCGATAATTTGGCCAGATCGTAAGATCTCGAGAACCATTCCACTCCAAACGCTGCAGAGTCTAATTGGGCCTCGGTGGCGGGTTTGGTTCCTGTTGTTGAGTCAGGGGATTTAGGCCCCATCAACAGCTTCCTCTGAACTTTTGTCTTTATGAATTTCTAGCATGCCCTTGTTCTCTTGACTTTCTTCATAGTTTTCTTGTCTTATGTTCATCCTTTCAACTTTAGCAATAATCTTTGGACAATCCTCAACCTCATGACTAAAAACCTTACAACAAAGAAAAATAGGGCCTACCTCAGGCAATTCCTTAGAAATATGTCTCGGCCTTCTGCAATTATAACACAATGTCAATTCTCTTTTTCTTTTAAATGTTCCCAACCTTTTATGTACTACGCACTTCCCCTAGGATCATAGTGTTGGCCCTGCAATCTGAAAAAAAATTATTCTAGGTTCCTGCATCCACTTTTTAGTCCAAAAAATATTTCTATGCATAGGAATAACATATCTTTCTTCATTTCCATTAAATTTAATCAAATCATCTCTTTCTTTCAACTGCAACCTAGCCTTCAGACTAGGACATAATCTATCAAACATACTTAAGTTCATGTTCTCAAAAAAAAAAAAATCACTTATCTTTCTCTTGCCAAAGCACAAAGCTTGCTTCTTTAAGATCTTACCTCTTTTATTTATAGCAGTTTACTTTCTTAGCACAAAGCTCCACAAGTCAAGTAGAGTATTGTGCACTTCAACAACAGATCTATGCATAGAGCTTCTCTTTTTCTTTACTTCAGTTCCCAACAATCATAGTTCTAGGTCCCGGCAAGGGAACCATTTTTTGGCACAGGGGCAGACCCAGGGTTCAACGCTTAACAACACACCAACAAAACCTCGACTACCATCCCTTTCAGCAACACCTACGAAGCAGGTGAAGTCTCACCCGAGGTAAAAGCATGGGGGGTTACAGGACACATGTGTCTATAACTAGGTAGGGACACAAATCTGTGATAATAACACTTCACAGAATATTATGTTAAGGCTTAGGAAGTGATATGCATTAGTTTATCGACCTTATTGACACCGCAGAACATAATCAAAGATAGATCGACATAGTAACAACAAATGATAGCATACCCTAAACACTTAGCACTTAGCATTATAAGTTATATCTAGCATTCATTTACCCTTAACACAAGTAAAGTACTTAAGAAACAAAGGATCTATCTATTACATATCATAACCAAGAACTAAGAAGATTCATAACAGAAATAACAGTGTAAAGCAAACCATGAGACACCATATATACGTGGTTCATCCCAGGGTGGGGCTATGTCCACAAACCGCTTCGCCTCTTTATTATTCTCCAGAATATTACATTCATTCACTCCTATGCACTAAGCCACATCGTCGATCTTTGCACCAAACAAGAGATCTACGCACTGAGCACTAGATCCTCCTTCCAAAACTAAGTCAAATGCACATAGCCAAAACCCTTTATCATAACATTTGCACCTTCTACAAAATCATAGTCACACACATACATTCCTTTGCACAAAGAAACTATGTTCACACATAACTACATTCACCTCCCCCCCCCTTTCTACAATACATTCCCCTTTATTTATGCTTGACAAACCCTTACAATAAGGCCTAAACATGAGAAAACCCCATGGGATGACATCCCCTAAACCCGTTACAAAACCGTAGAGGACCCTTTATTGGGTCCACATAACCCTCAAAAATGGATGAAATCCGTGATCTCAGCTCCACCTAGGTGCTCCTTCTTCGACCAACATGTTGAAGTCCAAAAGTGGGCCAAATCTGACCAAAGTTTCCTCAAAACTTGGTCGAGGGCCAACATGGCCTCTCCTGTTGTTCTTCAGCTTCCGAGAAGCACTGCATAACTCTGACAGAATTATCATAACAAGATGGAACATAACTTCTTGTTGATGTATATTCTTCAGGCATCAAGTGCTCAAAATCAAAAGATCTGCTCAATGAGTATGTTTCACACTATGTGTCTTGGTGTCCAGTACCCATCATATTTTAAGGAACCTTTGGCTATAACACATATGCTCAGGCAAGTGATAATTTTAAAGTCATCAATGTAATATTTTTTCAATCCTGAAAAAACACAGATCGATCTGCTCTGCAGAGATTAAAACTATTGAACCTGTTGTCTTCCTAGCTTCGAGATCAACATGAGCCTTTGCAACTTCTGACAAAGAGTATATCTTAATCATGCTAACTACATATTACTTAACCTCTCTCATCTTGTGAAACCAGTCTATGCATGGCAGCGCAATATATGAGTTGATCTCTTTAATGGAAGCCCATCAACATGATGCAAAGCGATAACACCAATGAAAAAGTACTAGTTTTGCTAGTCATAGAAGACACTAACAAGAAGTCTATAGATGTGTTCAGGAAACAAGAGGCCTTAGTGCATGATCCTGAGATGTATCAACCGCAGATGAGGGCATCCACTGCCACATTGGCATTCAAAAATTCCACTGAAATATGATTCTCTAAGTTTAAGCCATCATACATGCTAAAATCTCCAATGTGATCCTCTAGTAGTAGGAAATTTGTTTCGTTCTTCACATCAGAGGCACCACTGTCATCAGGCCCATCACCGCTGCCCAATTTTTCATGAACAGGACAACCATTTCAAGGGCATGTTCATTCTTATTCAAGACATGAATGACTTTCCTCTGAACCCTGGTGTGTTGAAACAACCATTCTTCACTTCCATGTTCCAATCCAAAGCGATCCACAAACATGTTTTCAGATATACCAAAGACAGCAGGCAGAGAGGGAGTCACTGAATGCTTGTTTGAAGAGTTGGTGGATGCCTGAGATTATGAATATGTTTCCACCGTCTATCAAGAACCTATATTTGCAGGTGTCGGGCTATCGATCCCCTAACCACCAAATCTTGCAAACATGTCGTGCTATCAATGCTTTGTGCGAGTGATGCACGTAATGAAAACTGATAAAAAAACTGCTGGTGTTTGAAACTTTTCACCTACCATCTGTGAATGCATTTGACAACCAACATCTGCCTCTTTTCAACCTCATCACATTCCTCTTTGCACTTGTCATTTAGAGCTTAATCGTTCAGTGCTGACAGCTAGTGCGTTTCATTTTTTAACCTTGGGGAAATATCGCACATTCATTGGGTGAAAATGATATGATATGTTTATATTCAAAAGGCATTCATTATTTTCTTCGACGTGATGAGCCAAAGGTTTCCCGCTTGTAATCTCCTCCTTTCGTTAGATGCTTGGTTTAGTGTGTTGGTTTTGGCTTGTGTATTGGTAGAGTGACTTGTGGTTCGATGCTAACCCCTAACATGTGTAATTGTGTATGCAGGTGCGCTGGAGCTGGAGCCTGGCCCTCGGGTAACTTTTTAATCAAATTTTTAATAAAAATAACACTTCTGTCATAAAGCCCGAAAACCAAGTTTTGGCCAAGGCCTTGCCCAAAATAATAAAAAAACATCCAAAGAACCTTTAACTTGATTTGATATTGTGTGCAGGTACTTGGTTCATGGACTTTGGGAAATAGATAATGAGTTAGGTGTTAAAAAAGGATTAGCAATAACACACTCAAGCACACACCACCTTTTGTCCAAAGTAAAAATGTATATTTATTTGAAAATATGGAAATATAATGAAACTCGAGATCTAGGCAAACTAATGAAAAATGTTTATTTTTTGCAATGCATGTTGGAAGACAAAGATCACAAGGTTTCTATTCAAAACTGATAGTAAGAGCTCATTGAGACTCGATGAAGAACTTGAAGTCTCAATGGAAGAATTGGAAGTTGTGACAACAGGAAAATATCTTTAGGAATGCTTGACGAATCAAGTATGAGTTCAATGCAGACACTTAAAATTTTACCAGTACATTTTGAGCGCTAACATCTGACTCCAACTGGGATGGAGACCTCCTTGTGAGGCTCCAAGAACCTAGTAGTTTCAGTTGCCTTGTCCATTGGGCTATGGAGTCATCGGGCCTGTGCAACCAATCCCCTGCAAACCTTCAAGATTTGATATTCACTTATGTCATACCCTGATATAATAAGAACAACTTTGTTCATTCATTGAAAGCTGAAAACCTTCATACTGCAAACCAATTGAAAACAAATGCTCAAATAGTGAGCTTATTCATGTACATTCCTATTCTAATCAATCGGTATTGTCGCTGGCTCAAGTGAAGTCATGTTTCCAATGTAACCATACAAGTAACTTCATGTCTGAAAGAATCCTTTTACTGCCACCGATTAGAAGATAATAAATAAAGCATAACAATGACCATAAAAACTCTTTCAGGAGATCACACTCACTAACAAATGCAAGTGATATGATAAAATATGAAAACTTAAAAGAGTTTGAAATATAAGACTCCAGTAATACTGCCATTGGATCTTCAAAACCGAGATCATAATAATACTGATTAAAAACCATCGACTGCTCATATAAGTTTTCTCCCTTGCTTGAAAATAGATATCCTCCTTGATCTTTCAAGAGAAACTTTTGATCATCACAAATGACAATTTCCTCTTCACCAAAATGATTATATGATGATTGCATAACAGAATTTAAAGAATTCTGATTGTACTCAACTTTAATTATAGAGTTACTTAGGAAATCATCCTCTACTTCTTGTTCAAAATGATTTAGAGTATGAATACCAACATGATCTATATCCTGACTCATAGCAAGATCTGAACAAATTGTCAAATGTTGTGTTAAATTTGACTCATACTTATAGTCTTCTTGTTGTTCCACCTTGAAAATGGATGATCTTTGCAAATCCAGTTCCCCATGGTTGTTTCCATTTCCTTTTGTCTGCAAATATGAAAACTCAGGGCTTCCCTTACTGATTTCCATTGGCATTTGATCAAAACACAGTTGATCATTGTGTTTTGTAGCTAAAGAAACCAAATCTTCAGATTTATAAAAATCGGAAATAATGGTAACAGGAGAACCTTCAGCTTCATCATTATCCATTTCTAGTCCATGTTTATCGGAAAACACATCATCATGAAGATCATTAGAGAGATGATGAAGATTGTGAGGGAGAAATTCTTCTCTATCTATAACTTCAATCTCATCATGCAATTCCTATTGCTCACAACAATTGTCAAATAATAACTCATCTGAAAAATACCTTTTGCAGTGCTTATTGAATACTCTGTGAAAATCCTTCAAGGATGAAATGATGGAAGGAGGTAATTAGAAATACTATTTACATGTGTCGACCTCCAATGAATACATGAACATATTCATACGAACATCCTCATGATGTAGATCTAGCAGATCCATGCACTCATGAAACTTGATGAGGTGTTCTATAGGATTTTCTTCTTTCCTCTCTCTGAAGATAGGCAGAAAATATCCCCATTCCTTCAAATGGGGTACTGGATGTGGGAAAAAAAGAACTGCAGAGAAGTTGAGAGGTGCAAACCTCCGAGCCAAAAGAGCAACAAATGCCTTTGACATTTGAATATTGTGGAGTCGCCACTGAATTTTTCCTTCATGGAGTCGCCAGATAGAATATTACAACCAATATGATGCCCAAATTTTGTCTATCATCAAAAGTTGGGACTATGACCTCTCCCAGGGAAGCTTGTTTCAAACTCCTCTCCCGGGAAACAATGCCAATTTGTTATCACTCCATGAGTCACTCGAGGTTGTAGATCGAGTGAGCTTGGTAACTTAATCAAATGCTCAAATAAAAGGTATAAAATGGATCA
The DNA here is from genome assembly GCA_000966675.3 of Picea glauca. Taxonomy (NCBI): domain Eukaryota; kingdom Viridiplantae; phylum Streptophyta; class Pinopsida; order Pinales; family Pinaceae; genus Picea; species Picea glauca. Next base: position 620,805 of record JZKD02S1607567.1, on the reverse strand, counting down.
AGTTGAATTATTTGTTCATGAACTCTCTCACTTCAGACATACATGAATACACTCAGACAGATAGGGCTTTCAACTATACTATTCAAATAGTTTTTAAAGATGAAAAAGGATGGAGAATAATTATTATACCAACAGAATCACACACACAATAGTATATATGAATGGCTAACTATAATAGGTAAAATACTCGTGATTCTTTTTTACCAATGCAAGTACAAAATGACATTTATCAGTCACTGAATAAACATAGAAAAAATGAATAGATATTCAGCAACAAATACAGAATAGAAAAGAAAATGAAAGTTTGAACATATACAATGAAAGAAGCTTATATTCCAATATGTATTCAAAGTATCATTTACACAAGAGTTCTCTCAAGTCCTCAAAATCGAACCCCTTACATATTAAGTTTCAAAATCTTAAATAGCCATTACATATTAGTTGGAGATCCCCAAAAGCTGGATCTAAAAGTTACATGTCAAAACAACTCTAGTCTAGTTACAAGATAGTAGGACTAGATCCTATTTCTAAGGGATAAGAATCCCTATCTAAATCTAGATCTTCGACTGCCTTCTAGGCCTTGCTAGAGGATAGAAAAGGGCTTCTTGAGTCATCATCAATAGTTGGGCTTTGATTCATCCTTTCCTTGACCAAGAAAAATTCCAAATCCGACTTTGCTTGTTGCTCGTTGAAGATGGACGAGTTTGTAGTGCACTGTACAGGAAACAATTTGTTGGCACTACAAACTCTTGTAGATGACTCTCTTTGCAAAATTCATCAAAATTATTTGGAAACTAACTTGGAGGCTAGAAGGTTGCTTCAGCTAAGCACATACCACCATATCTCATTAATCATACTGAGATTACTCAGGCTTAATCTCATATACATGCACTTATACCTCCCTCTTCATAATAAAAATCAATGGCCATTCATAATTTCATATGCTTGAGATAAACATAGAAGGTTTGTGAATATGCTCCATAATTAATTGAGGTTGCAAAACTGAAAAGAAAAGTCTGAAAAGTTTATGTCAACTGCACCTTCATCTGAACCTTTTCCAATGGTCAAATCGGAGACACCAATGTCTAAGAATCGATCAAACCTAGTTGAAAATGCCCTCCATTTGACAATTAATTTTAATGAGGCCCAATCTAGATTATAAAAACAACTCTCTGCACATATATTGTTTCCATCAAATTTCTTCAATATCTCAAGGGGCCTCTCCTATTGTTGTTCAACTGCTAAGAAGCATTGCATAACTCTAACAGAATTATCATAACAGGATGGAACATAACCTCTTGTTGATGTATATTATTTAGGCATCAAGTGTTGAGAATCAAAAGATCTGCTCAATGAGTATGTTTCACACTTTATGTCTTGGTGTCCAGTGCCCATCAGATTTTAAGGAACCTTTGGCTATAACCCATATGCTCAAGCAAGTGATAATTTTAAAGTGATGCCATTAGTGTAGTAATTTTGTCAATCCTGAAAAAACACAAATATGTCTTCTTTGTAGAGATTAAAGCTACTGAACTTGTTGTCTTCCTAGCTTCGATATCAACATGAGCCTTTGCAACTTCTGACAAAGTATATATTAATCATGCTAATTGCATATTACTTAACCTATCTCATATTTTGAAACCATTTTGTGCATGTCAGTGCAATATATGAGTTGATCTCTTTAATGGAAGCCCATCAACATGATGCAAAGCGATAACACCAATGAAAAGGTACTAGTTTTACTATTCATAAAAGACATTAAAAATAAGTATATAGATGTGTTCATGCAACAAGAGGGCTTAGTGCATGATCCTGAGATGTATCAACTGCGGCCGATGGAATCCATTTCCACATTGGCATTAACAAATTCCAATGAAATATGATTCTTGAAGTTTCCATCAGACATGCTAAAATATCCAATGTGATCCTCTAGTAGTAGGACATTTGTTTTGTTCTTCACATCAGAGGCACCATTGTCATCAGACCCATCACCGTTGCCCAATTTTTCATGAATGAGTGATCCAGGTGGATATCGATGGCCACCCACCTTTTTCGGCTAGCTCAAAACAGTTTTCTGGCAATTTTGGCAATTTACTATTTTTAGCAGTTTTTAACTTCCGGGGCCATTTTGAGGGCCCAAATGAAGGTTTTTCGAGATCGAGGTTATCAATGATATCCAAAGGAATAATTGAGCCCCTGAAATGAATCTCCTCGACGATACCTTTCCAACGATCTATCACACACCTAAAACGGATATCGTATGCAAAAGCTACAACCCCCGGAAGTTGATGCACTCACTTACCCAAACGGGGCCCACATGACTTTTGCCACTTCATATCCTAGGGTTAGGTTTTTGGATGCCTAGGGTTTTTGGAATCCCTGCTTATTGTAAAAATTCCTTCAAAGCCTCATTGTAATCATCTTCTTGCAAATGCGAGCAACCGTCACATCTCTTCTCAGAGATAAGTTGCCACCATTCTATCGAGTCTTTCACTCTGTATTTTATAGTCTCTATACATTTATTTCATTAATAGAAAGTGTATTACTATATATCTGTGTTTATGGTTGCATCTCTGATATATTTCTGTTATATTATTGAATATCTGCGATATCTCTGTGCATTTCTTTATTATATCTCCAATCTCATTTCGTGCCGAAAATAATCTGGATCAGTGGTATCAGAGCAAGTTGTTCTTGATCGTTTTTCAGTGCATGTCCCCGACGAGGTTCGAGTATAGAAATTTGGGTCTCGATCTTGTCTCTCTTGAGGACAATCACTCTCGCTCACCCAAGAAACACTCAATGGCGGAAGAAAAGAAAAACGACGAAACAAATGATCCTATCAGTTTGTTGCTTGAGCAAGCTCTCATGCGACAGAGGGATGAAATGATGGAGAATTTTTCCCGCATCCTTCAACTCTTGCCGATAGAAACATGCACATATTCATCAAGCGACCACTTTGGAGGCACCTCGCCTTTCAAGGTACAAGTTAATTTTGGTATTCCTGTATTTGAAGGATAGATAGATGCAGAAGCCCTAGACAAATGGTTAAATCTGCTAGAAGGTTATTTCTATGTTCACAAATTTTCCGACAAAGAAAAGATCACCTTTGCACTCCTTAAAGCTCTCCCCCATGTCAAACATTAGTGGGAAACTTATTGGGAGCAGAGTTCCACAGAGGAGTCTGAAATATATTTGGTTGATCCCACTTGGGATTTTTTTGTGGATGTAGTAAAGGAGCAATATTACCCTATTGGAAACTATGAGGACCAGTACATGAGATGGACCACACTACGGCAAGAGAGGGGCCAAGTAGTTCCAGAGTTCACCAATACCTTCCATACCTTGCGCACCAAGTTGGGTATCAAAGACTCCGAATGAAATTTGGTTCTGAAATACCGTGGGGCTCTACACAGATACATCCAAACTGAAATGGATTTTCTAGACATCTCATGATTCGGTGCTTCCTATCGATATGTTGTTAAAATCGAGCAGAAATTTAAGAACCAGAACAAACAGGATTTTGGTTCTGCAAATCCACAACAACCAAAGTATGACAAATATGTCCCTAACAAACAGTCTCCCAAAAACCAGTCCAAGACACATGAAAAGAAGGGTCACGAGAAGACAAAGAAGGACACCGGAAAATGGTGCGATTTCCACAAAATCCCCTGGCACAACACCGATGAATGTCTCTCAAAACAATCATTGGTGGCCGAGATCAAAGACAAGGAGCTGAACCCTGATTCAGAATCTGATTCTGAAAATAATGGTAAAGGACAAATCATTGACACATACCCCACTGTTATTGTTGCGACCGTAGCAATTCAACTAGAAGAACTAAGAGATCCTGAAGAGGGGGAGCGCCTTTTTCATTCACAGATGTGGGTGAAGGGGACCCCGCTACATTTTATTGTTGATAGCGGAAGCCAGAAGAACCTCATCTCAACAGAGGTCATCAAACAATTGGGATTGTCAACAACACCACACCCGCAACCATACAACATCAGGTGGCTTCACCAAGGACGATATCTTCATGTCAGTTAGCAATGTTGATTGTCATACGGTATCCAGCCCTTCAAGGATGAGGTATTATGTGATGTTGCCCCACTGGATGTATGTGATGTTCTCTTGGGCCAACCATATATGTGGAAGCTCCATGCTATTTATGAGTCTCAACCCCGCAGTGTCATTGTTACTTTGGGAGGTCATCTCTATAGAATACCATAGGTAGTTCTGACTATTGTTCCACCAAAAACGTGTCGCAAGGTAGTATCTCATACTGCAAAATTCAGCTTCTTCACAATCTGTTCAAAAGGGGAACATAAGAACATTGGAACCACTACAACCTCACCCCAAGCACCTTCTATCCACAGGAGCAGGTCGACAAGGTTGCAGAAAAGTGAAAAGGTTCCTTCTGTACATTTTCCTCTCATGTAGCCCGAATTGTTGAAAATCCTCGACCTCAATAGGTTTGTGACAGACTTCTACAGACTGAGTAGCGTGACATCTCCAGAAAGGCAAGCAACTCACCAAGATGCAGATTCAACAAATGTTTTTCCCTCTCCTCCGGGAACTCAATGCAATCGATGTCATTTCTTCCTAAGGAGGGAGTATTGATCCAGGTGGATATCGATGGCCACCCACCTTTTTTCGGCTGGCTCAAAACAATTTTCTGGCAATTTTGGCAATTTACTATTTTTTAGCAGTTTTTAACTTTCGGGGCCATTTTGAGGGCCCAAATGAAGGTTTTTCAAGATCGAGGTTCTCAATAATATAAAAAGGAATATTTGAGCCCCCAAAATTAATCTCCTCGATGATACCTTTCCAACGAGCTATCACACGCCTGAAATGCAAAAGTTATGACCCCGGGAAGTTGATGCACTCACTTACCCAAATGGGGCCCACATGACTTTTGGCGCTTCATCTCCTAGGGTTAGGTTTTTGGATGTCTAGGGTATTGGGAATTCATGCTTATTGTAAAACGGCCTTCAGAGCCTCATTGTAATCATCTTCTTGCGAATGCGAGCAGCCGTCACATCTCTTCTCAGAGATAAACTGCCACCATTCTATCGAGTCTTTCACTCTGTATTTTACAGTCTCTGTACATTTATTTCATTAATAGAAATCGTGTATTACTGTATATCTATGTTTATGGTTGCATCTCTGATATATTTTTGTTATATTATTGAATATCTGCGATATCTCTGTGCATTTCTTTATTATATCTCTGATCTCATTTCGTGCCGAAAATAATCCGGATCAGTGGTATCAAAGCAGGTTGTTCTTGATCATTTTTTAGTGCATGTCCCCGATGAGGTCCGAGTATAGAAAGTTGGGTCTTGAGCTTATCTCTCTTGAGGACAATTTCTCTCGCACACCCAAGAAACCCTCAATGGCAGAAGAAAAGAAAAACAACGGAGCAAACGATCCTATCAGTCTGTTGCTTGAACAAGCTCTCACACGATAGAGGGACGAAATGATGGAGAATTTTTCCCACATCCTTCAATGTCTGTCAATAGAAACAGGTGCATCTTCATCAAGTGAACACTTTGGAGGCAACTCTCCTTTCAAGGTACAAGTTAATTTTGATATTCCTGTATTTGAAGGACAGATAGATGTAGAAACCCTAGACAAATGGTTAAATCTGCTAGAAGGTTATTTCTCTGTTCACAAATTTTTCGACAAAGAAAAGATCACCTTCGCACTCCTTAAAGCTCTCCCCCATGTCAAACATTGGTGGGAAACTTATTGGGAGCAAAGTTCCATAGAGGAGTCTGAAATATATGGGGCCGATCCCACTTGGGATTGTTTTGTGGATGCAGTAAAGGAACAATATTACCCTATTGGAAACTATGATGACCAGTACATGAGATGGACCACACTACGGCAAGAGAGGGGCCAAGCAGTTCCAGAGTTCACCAATACCTTCCATACCTTGCGCACCAAGCTGGGTATCAAAGACTCTGAACAACATTTGGTTCTGAAATACCGTGGGGCTCTACACAGATACATCCAAACTAAAATGGATTTTCTAGACATCTCATTACTTAGTCTTTCCTATCAATATGCTGTTAAAATCAAGAAAAAATTTAAGCACTAGAACAAACGGGATTTTGGTTCTACAAATACGCAACAACGAAAGTATGACAAAGACGTCCCTAACAAACAGTCTCCCAAAAACCAGTCCAAGCCACATGAAAAGAAGGGTCATGAGAAGACAAAGAAGGACACCAGAAAATGGTGTGATTTCCACAAAATCCCCTGGCACAACACCGATGAATGTCGCTCAAAACAGTCATTGGTGGCCGAGATCAAAGACAAGGAGCCGAACCCTGATTCAAAATCTGATTCTAAAAATACTGGTAAAGGACAGATCATTGACGCATGCCCCACTGCTATTGTCGCAACCGCAACAATTCAACCAGAAGAACCAACAAATCCTGAAGAGGGGGAGCGCCTTTTTCATTCACAGATGTGGGTGAAGGGGACCTCGCTACATTTTATTGTTGATAGTGGAAGCCAAAATAACCTCATCTCAGCAGAGGTCATCAAACAGTTGGGATTGTCGACAACACCACACCTGCAGCCATACAACATCGGGTGGCTTCTCCAAGGATGAGATCTTCGTGTCAGTCAGCAGTGTCGATTGCCATTTGGCATCTAGCCCTTTAAGGATGAGGTATTATGTGATGTTGCCCCACTGGATGTCTGTGATGTTCTCTTAGGCCAACCACATATGTGGAAGTGCCATGTTGTTTATGAGTCTCAACCCCACAGTGTCATTGTTACTTTGGGGGGTCATCTCTATAGAATACCAGAGGTAGTTCCGACTATTGTTCCACCAAAAAAGTGTCACAAGGTAGTATCTCATACTACAAAATTCAGCTTCTTCACAATTTGTTCAAAAGGGGAACAGAAGGACATTGGAACCACTACAATCTCGCCCCAAGCACCTTCTATCCAACAGGAGCAGGTTGACAAGGTTGCAGAAAAGTGCAAAGATTCCTTCTACACACTTTCCTCTCATGTAGCCCAAATTGTTGAAAATTCTTGGCCTCAATAGGTTCGTGACAGACTTCCACAAACTGAGAAGTGTGACGTCTCAAGCAAGGCAAGCAGCTCACCAAGATGCAGATTCAACAAACATTTTTCTCTCTCCCCTGGGAACTCAATGCAATGGATACCATTGCTTCCTAAGGACATAGGATTGATCCAGGTGGATATCAGTGGCCACCCACCTTTTCGGCTGGCTCAAAATAGTTTTCTGGCAATTTTGGCAATTTACTATTTTTAGCAGTTTTTAACTTCTGGGGCCATTTTGAGGGCCCAAATGAAGGTTTTTTAAGATCGAGATTTTCAATGATATCTTAAGGCATTATTGAGCCCCCAAAATGAATCTCCTCGATGATACCTTTCCAACGAGCTATCACACGCCTAAAACGGATATCGTATGCAAACGTTACAACCCCAGGAAGTTGATGCACTCACTTACCCAAACGGGGGCCACATGACTTTTGGCGCTTCATCTCCTAGGGTTAGGTTTTTGGATGCCTAGGGTTTTTGGCATTCCTTCTTATTGTAAAAAGGCCTTCAAAGGCTCATTGTAATCATCTTCTTGCGAATGCAAGCAGCTGTCACATCTCTTCTCAGAGATAAGTTGCCACCATTCTATCGAGTCTTTCACTTTGTATTTTACAGTCTATGTACATTTATTTCATTAATAGAAATCGTGTATTACTGTATATATGTGTTTATGGTTGCATCTCTGATATATTTCTGTTATATTATTGAATATCTGTGATATCTCTATGCATTTCTTTATTATATCTCCGATCTCATTGCGTGCCGAAAATAATCCGGATCAATGGGACAACCATTCCAAGGGCATGTTCATTATTATTCAAGACATGAATGAATTTCCTCTGAACCTTGGTGTGTTGAAACAACCATTCTTCACTTCCATGTTCGAATCCAAAGCGATCCTCAATCACATTTTCAGATATACCAAATACAATAGGAAGAGAGGGAGTCACTAAATGCTTGTTTGAAGAGTTGGTGGATGCCTGAGATTATGAATATGCTGCCACCATCTATCAAGAACCTATAATAGCAGGCACAGAGCTATTGATCCCCTAACCACCAAATCTTGCAAACACAATGTGCTATCAATGCTCTGTGCAAGTCATGCATGCAATACAAACTGATAAAAAACTATTGGCATTTGAAATTTTTCACCTTCCATCTGTGAATGCAATCGATAGCCAACATCTGCCTCTTTTCAACCTCAACACATTCCTCTTTTCACATGTCATTTGGAGCTTAATCGTTCAGTGTTGACAGCTGGTGTGTTTCATTTTTTAACTTTGGGGAAATATACCACATTCATTGGGTGAAAATGTCTCGATATGTTTATATTCAAAAGGAATTCACTATTTTCTTCGACGTGATGAGCCAAAGGTTTCCCACTTGTAATCTCCTCCTTGTCCTTGATGCTTGGTTTAGTGTGTTGGATTTGGCTTGTGTATTGATAGTGTGACTTGTAGTTCGATGCTAACCTCTAACATGTGTGATTGTGTATGCAGGTGCGCTGGAGCTAGAGCTTGTCCTTTGGGCCACTTTTTAATCAAAGCTTTTATAAAAATAACACTTTTTTCATAAAGCCCGAAAACCAAGTTTCGTCCAAGGACTTGCCCAAAATAATAAAAAAAACATCCAAAGAACCTTTAACTTGATTTGATATTGTGTGAAGGTACTTGGTTCATGGATTTTTGAAAATAGATAATGAGTTAGGTGTTAAAAAAGGATTAGGAATAGCACACTTAAGCACACACCACCTTTTGGGAAAAGTAAAAAAGTATATTTATTTGAAAATATGGAAATATAATAAAACTCCAAATCTAGGCAAACTAATGGAAAATGTTTATTTTTTGCAATGCAGGGTGGAAGACAAGGATCACAAGGTTTCTGGTCAAAATTGATAGTAAGAGATCATTGAGACTCGATGAAGAACTTTAAGGCTCAATGGAAGAATTGGAAATTGTGACAACATGAAAATATCTTTAGGAATGCTTGACGAATCAAGTATGAGTTCAATGAAGACGATTAAAATTTGACCAGTACATTTTGAGTGCTAACAACATGCTCTTAGCATGACTGGAAGAGGCTGGAGGTAAATCTCCCACATGATGTACAGAGGTTAGATATTTGATATCAACATGACTCATGGAAACTAGACTGATGCCCCCAACATGACTAGCAATGGTTGGTGATGGGGCTCCATTATGACTGGCAATGACTGGACTAGAGGCAGTGGTGAGTTGTGGAATTTGAGACCAAGGTCCCAAGAAAGACCAGTTTTGAGACATTGCAGGCTAGGAAGGGTCTTGGTTTACGCCCTGTCCCTGTCCAGAAAGGTGGTATCCTCTACCTAATTGATCCATAGAGGTTTGTACGAGCATCATCACTGAAGCAGATGTCTACGAAGAGACAAAAGTATGATAAGGATTATTTAAGTGAGGATATATGTTTCCCCCATGTGAATGGGTTTCATGAATAGGGTAGCCCGAACCGTAAAATCGATTCCCTTCGTATGGAATACCAGAGGATATATGTGGAACCTCCATGGGAAAAGTGTTTGTAGGAATTGGCATGGCAGACAAAGGATACACGGATGGGGGTAATAAGTAGAATAACCACCCATTTGAGTACTGGATCCTGATAAAACATGGCTAGCATTGGATTTGTAGGAGCGGAGGTTCCAATCTCCCACAGTGAGAGTTGGTTGAGGGAAATGACTCATATCAAATGAATATGTAGACGGTGGGGCCATGGTGCCCCCGGATCCAAAACTAGGATTCACATAAGTGGGCTAGGGAGAGGATGGAAAGGGTGAAGGCATGTTTGGCATATCAATAGGAAAATGACTAGAGACCCAAGGCATGGACTGAGTGTCATAATTCTGCATACCATTATGAAAAGTGGATGGATTCTTCCCCATGAAATGAGTGAACATCATGGGGGGGGTAGCAGTAAAGGAGGGAGCCACATGAACTCCACTATCCATGATAATGACAACTCAAGGCACAATATAAAATCTCAAAGGTATACTAATAATCAAAGAACACACCAAAAATAATCAAACAACCAATATGCACGCAAATAGGATAAAGTGGTTGACAGGGACCTCCCTCTCTAAAGTCGGTATGCCTTGCCCAAGAGGGGCCCGAGACTCCACTGCCAAATATTGGAAGAAACACAATCAGTTATAAGGGCCCTCGTGGGCTTAACAACTAGTCGGTTAGATCCCCCTAGAGAGGTAATCCTCCATAAAGGCTATGTGTTGTATGACCCTTATCTGACCCAGGGTACCTACAGAATAACCCTTGCAAGTAACCTATGTGGCACCTAAGTCAATCAACTAATCAACCATGGTATAATCGATGCACAAGTGAACATTCGTAAGTCAGTTCCACCGTATGGGCAGGGTAGCAAAGCCTAAAACCTTGAAAGAACCACCTCTCACGGAGGTAAGAGCACTAACAAGATCCCCAGTTATGAATAGATTGTTGAAATAATGTAATTGCAAAGAGTATTCTTATTATTGTTGATATTTTATTCATAGGATCAATCCCCATTGTGGATTGATCATGTCAGATATTGTAATAGGACCAAATCCCCTTTTGCGGATTGGTCAAAAGACAATTGTAATAGGCAGAATAAGAAATCGGCCCTAGCAGTTAATTAAGAGACCCAAAAATATAATAAAGGTGGGTTTACCCACCCAGATTGAGAAGTCGGCCCTGCCAGTGAAGAGACACTTCACACGTGCCGAAACTTGTATAAATAAAGGAGGCTAGCGCCTCATTTGAACACAACTCACTTGCTCAGTTTTAGAGACAAGTTATGATCTGTTACCAGCAAAGGAGAGAGAGAGTGGTGCATATCTTGGAGAGGACTTTCTATTTTAGCATAGACATCTCTTGGCATTATATTGGTTATCTATATTAAGGAAGTTTTGTTGGGTTTTCTTCCCCTAGAGGGTTTCCCAGGATAAATGTTGTGTCTCTTGTGAATGTGTATTTCTCAATGATCTTGTTCTTATGTTGCCATTATATATTTAAATGAAAAGAAATATGATAATGGCATAAACATTAACATGGTATCAGAGCCAACCTGAAGGAAGCATATTTCGCAAGAGAAAAACGTCACTGTTGTCATACCTGCAAATTAGGGTTTTTCAAAAGTGAAGCTTTTTAGCTTCAAAACCACCTAGAAAATTGTGCCCTCCCCCAAGGATCATTTTGGCACCTTCAGCGCACCTTTTCAGTGGCTGGATATCCCAGAAAGTGAAACCCTAGTTTCACAAAAGTACTAGAAGTACCAGAAAACCAGTACCAGAAGCACCAAAAGCACTAGTCCAGAAATCCGCTGATCAGATTTGAAGAGGAAAATTTTGGATTTTCTCATATCCAAACACACCAAGCATCTCGCCTCAGCCAAGCGCATCTCCTGGTAAGTTCAATTTTTTATTTTGAGCACTTTCCTTTTTTGGTCATTTTCTTAGCTCCAGGTAAAGATGTCTACAAGCATTAAGCTTGTTGACAAGTTAGAAGGAGTGGAAAAATTTTGTGCCTGGAAGTATAGGATTGGCCTCATTCTTGAAGAGAATGACCTAGCAAGATTCGTCAAAAATGAAGTACTGGAACCCAACGATGTCGCAGAAAAGACAAAGCATCAAAAGGACACAATAAGGGCCAAAAGAATCATTGCAGATTCAATCAAGGACCATATGATCCCTTGTGTGTCATCCAAGAAGACCCCAAAATAAATGTTCGATGCCTTGACTAGACTATATGAAGGAAAGAACATAAACTGGAAGATGAATCTTAGAACTCAACTGAAGAATACAAGGATGCAGAAAGGAGAAATGATTCAGGGATACTTCTCTAGAATCTCGAAATTCAAAGAACAATTAAAATCCATTGGAGATACCATAGATGAAGACGAACTCATAATGATGACACTAAATGGTCTTACAAGACCTTGGGATGATTTCATCCAGACGATATGTACCAGAAAGGAGAAACTGAAGTTCGACATCCTATGGGAAGAATGCATCCAAGAAGAAACAAGAGTAGCGAATCATGAAGTGCTACTAGCTAGGGATGATGATCAAGCCCTAGCCGCCCACACTAAAGGAGGAAGGAAGAAACCCTACCTCAAAAGGGAGACTCATAGAGAGACTCAACCATCAAACAAATCTAATAACAAAGAATCTCATCCAAGGAGATTTCATAAGAAAGGACAACGCAAGGAAAGAGATCTCTCATCTATACAATGCTATAATTGTGATAAGATGGGACACAAGGCGAATTCTTGTCCAGTCAGACGAGAAGAATACAAGAGAAAACATAAGAGGCATCATTACCACATAGTCGAAGATGAAGAGCCACCTACAAAGATGATCAAGGACCATGTATTGATCTCGGCCCTCTCAGGATCGGTAACACCTGGAGAGGGCACATGGCTCATTGGTAGTGGTGCATCAAAGCACATGACGGGTAAGAGAAATACTCTCTCTTGTATTTCAGAAAATAAGTTTTCTCAAAAATTAACACTTAAATATGATTACCAATATCCCATCAAGGGAGTGGGAGAATCAAACTACAAGCTAGATTCAGAAAACTCAATAAAGATGGGCGTACTCTATGTACCAGGCTTGAAGAAGAAATTACTTTCCATATCAGCTTTAGACAAGAAAGTCTATAGATTTGTCTTTATAGATGGAGAAGTTCTTATTTGGGCTAGAGGCGAAACCATAAATGAAGCAATCGTCATTGGAAATGAAGAAAATGGCTTATATAAGCTAAGGGTCACCCAGAGACTACCATGACCCATGCCATTGAAAACTCATGTGAAATTTGTCATAGAATATTGGCCCACATCAACTACAAGGTGCTACCATACATATGCAAAGTTGTCACAAGTTTACTAGAACTCAAGGGTGATCAGGAAGGCATATGCAATGGATGTGCGCAAGGGAAGAATATCAAGAACCCTTTTCCCAAGAAGGAAATCAAAGCAGAAGGAGCACTGAAACTCATTCATTTAGACATGTGTGGACCAATTCCATCATCCTCCATTAGTGGGTATGTATACTATGTATCATTCATTGATGACTATTCTCGCAAGACCTAGATATATTTCTTGAAATCTAAAGATGAAGTATTAAGCAAATTCAAGGAATTTAAAGCCTTGATAGAGAATCTTTCTGAAAGGAATATTAAGATACTCAGGTCAGATAATGGAGGATAATATACCTCAAAAGTGTTCGTGAACTTCTGCAGAGATGTTGGGATCAAGAGGGAACTCACTACTCCCTATAATCCTCAACAAAATGATGTAGCTGAAAGGAAGAACAGAACAATTATGGAAGTTGTGAAGACTATGATCCATGATCAAGATTTTCCTATGTGCTTATGGGCAGAAGCAGCAATGGTAGTTGTTTATGTGCAGAACTGATTATCCCATAGTGCACTTGGGTTCAAGACCCCGGAAGAGATTTTCACCGAAAAGAAGCCAGAGGTAAGTCATCTCAAATTATTTGGCTTCCCAGTCTTCATACACATTTCGAAAGAGAAAAGAAACAAGTTGGAACCCTCCGGAAAGAAGGGAATATTTGTGGGATACTGTGAGGTCTCCAAGGCCTTCAGAATCTATATACCAGGTCACCGCCACATTGAGATCAGCAAGGACGTGACCTTCGATGAAGAAGTAGCACTTAATAAATCAAGAAGATGTCAGCTTGAAGAATTATATGAAGAGGAACCAGTAATTCCCAGGATTACAGAATCTGTGAGGGAAGTTCCCAGAGCTGCAGAACCAGTGAGGGAAGTTGTAACTTCCCCTGATGAGGAAACTCTTGAAGA
>JZKD02S1607567.1:584276-606757 GCA_000966675.3 Picea glauca | reverse complement strand
TGGCTCTTCAAAATAAAACATGTTGTTGATGGAAGTATTGAGAAATATAAAGCAAGATTTGTCACTCGTGGCTTTTCCCAAAAGGAAGGCATTGACTATGAAGAGACATTTGCTCATGTGGCCAGATACACTTCAATCAGGACAATCATAGCTCTTGTAGCTAAGATGAAGTGGAAGCTGCAATAGATGGACGTGAAGACAGAGTTCCTAAATGGTGTCATCGAAGAGGAAGTGTATATAGAACAACCTCAAGGATTTGAGGTTGAAGACAGAAAGTCACATGTCTACATATTGAAGAAATCCTTATACTGATTGAAGCAAGCTCCTAGAACTTGGTATGGCCATATAGACAGTTTCTTGATGAGCTTAGGCTTTACCAAGAGCAAAGCAAACTCAAATCTCTACTTCAAAATTATGGATAATGAGCTAGTAATCTTACTGTTATATGTGGATGACTTATTCTTAACTGGAGAAGAAAATCTCATCACTGAATGTAAAAGGAGACTTGCCTCTGAATTTGAAATGAAAGACCTTGGCCTAATGCATTATTTCTTAGGTCTTGAGGTATGGCAGAGTCCAGAGAGGATCTTCCTTAACCAAGGGAAGTACACGGTCAAGATATTAAAGAGATTCGACATGCTAGAATGCAAACCCATGAATACACCCATGGAAGCAAAGCTGAAGCTATTGGTCGATACTTCATCAGATTTGATTGATGCCACACTGTACAGACAGATTATTAGATCATTAATGTACCCGACGAACACCAGACCATACATTTGTTTTGCTGTGAACACATTGAGTCAGTTTCTGGTAGATCCCAGACGTGTTCACTTAGTGGCTGCAAAACATGTGATGAGGTACCTTAAAGGTACGATAGATTATGGTCTTAGTTATGACGGAGATCATAATTTCACATTGAGTGGATACACTGATTCAGATTGGGCAGGAAGCGTTGCTAACAGGAAAAGCACTTACGGATGTTGTTTCAGTTTGGGATCAACCATGATTTCATGGCAGAGTCGGAAGCAATCCAGTATTTCTCTCAGCACAGCGGAAGCAGAGTACATTGCCGCATGTTCTTCTAGTTGCGAAGCTATATGGCTTCGAAAGTTGTTGACCGGTCTATTTGACCTAGATATGGAAGAAACCATGATCCTATGTGACAACCAGAGCTGCATAAAGATGACAGAGAATCCTGTATTCCATGACAGGTCAAAGGACATAGAGATTCACTATCATTACATCCGTGACATGGTGCAAAGAGGAGCCTTGAAGCTCCTGTATGTTAGCATGGATGAACAGGTTGTTGATGTGTTGACCAAACCTGTATCTCGTGTAAAGTTTGAACACTTTCAAGATAAGTTTGGTATAGTCCGAAAGGACCCTCCCTGAAAGGGGAAGTATATATGATTCCTTGCTTCTGACCTCACTGTTAGATGTAAACCAAGATGATTCCTTGCTTTTGACCTCACTGTTAGATGTAAAGCAAGATGATGTGTGTGTTCCTTTCTTCTGACCTTGTTGTTAGACGTAAAGTAATATGATTCCTTGCTTCTGACCTCGTTGTTAGACGTAAAGCAAGATGGTGTGTGTGTTACTTGCTTCTGACCTCACTGTTTGACATAAAGCAAGATGATTTCTTGCTTCTGACCTTGTTGTTAGACGTAAAGCAAGATGATGTGTGTGTTCCTTGCTTTTGACCTCGCTGTTAGATGTAAAGCAAGATGATTCCTTGCTTCTAACCTCGTTGTTAGATGTAAAGCAAGATGATGTGTGTGTTCCTTGCTTCTAACCTCACTGTTAAACGTAAAGCAAGATGATTCCTTTCTTCTGACCTAGTTGTTAGACGTAAAGCAAGATGATGTGTTCCTTGCTTCTAACCTAGTTGTTAGACGTAAAGAAAGATGATGTGTTCCTTGCTTCTGACCCAGTTGTTATATGTAAAGCAAGATGATGTATAACTTGCTTCTGACCTAGTTGTTAGACGTAAAGCAAGATGTGACTTGCACTGAGCTACCAGCTTAATAACTGTGACATAGAGCCAGTCTAGTACTGTGATGGGCTAGCCTAGTGGTGTGATGAGGTATCATTTTTTTATACTGATACATATTGATGCAGATGATGATGATGGCATTCTTTCTAGAATGACGATGATGCCAATGAAGAAAACTTCTGATGATTTATAGATACGCTAGCCAAGATGATATTGATGATGTTGTCCTCCCACCTGATGTTGTTGATGATGTTTTCCTTTCTCTCTTGCATGATGTTGTTGAAGAATACCCTTGTTGTTAAGGGCGAGTGTTGAAATAATGTAATTGCAAAGAGTATTCTTATTATTATTGATATTTTATTCATAGGATCAATCCCCATTGTGGATTGATCATCTCAGATATTGTAATAGGACCAAATCCCCTTTTGTGGATTGGTCAAAAGACAATCGTAATAGGAAGAATAAGAAGTCGGACCCAACAGTTAATTAAGAGACCCAGAAATATAATAAAGGTGGGTTTACCCACCCAGATTGAGAAGTCAGCCCTGCCAGTGAAAAGACACTTCACACGTGCTAGAACTTGTATAAATAAAGGAGGCTAGCGCCTCATTTGAACACAACTCACTTGCTCAGTTTGAGAGATAAGTTCTGATCTGTTACTGACAAAGGAGAGAGAGAGTGGCACATATATTGGAGAGGACTTTTTGTTTTAGCATAGAGATCTCTTGGCATTGTATTGGCTATCTATATTAAGGAAGTTTTGCTGGGTTTTCTTCCCCTAGAGGGTTCCCAGGATAAATGTTGTGTCTCTTGTGAATGTGTATTTCTCAGTGATCGTGTTCTTATGTTGCTATTATCTATTAAAATTAAAAGAACTATAATAATGGCATAAATATTAACATAGATCCCCATAAATATCCCTTCAACCGACCTCACATGACCTCATGCTTAACTCCGGTGTAAGCGGAGCCTCCTGATATTACCGATTATATAATGGATTTCTCCACTCCCTTATTCAGACACATATGTTGATTTAATAGCCTTGGAGAAGTTTACTCACAAAATCTTATTCTAAGGCTCTAAATCCTAAGCTAGTTTCTGCACCCCAGAAAATAAAATCATTACTAATCAATTTTAAATTATAGCGTTAATTTTAATGGCCTTGCTTACTCAAAAGGTTCGGTCATGAAACTAGTGATGTTATGACTCAAAAATTAAAATAAAGGAATATGGATACAATGCAAAGTCCTAACTTCAATTTCTAATAAATGATATGCTTCAAAAATGCAATTTTCAATTCGATTCTGCAATTCTAAATAAAATGCAATCTTTCTTTACATGCACTAAGATAAATGACAAAGACTCAAGAGATCAAAATGCCAATCAATGTAAAATTCCTAATATTTTTTTATTTTCAATATAAGAGAATGAAAACGCAAGGACTGAACGATAGCTTGATATTGTCATTGTTTCATGGAAACCTGCACAGGAGGTCTAGCTAAAGAAAGTACAAACAAAGCTTATCAAGAAAGGAAGAGATATTCAATATGGAAGAATGAGAAAATATATTCACACTACTCCAATGAGATGATGATTGATGAGCTGATGATTCATTGCACCATCATCCAATTAGATTAGTTGGGGGTGAATAAAATCCACGCCGTCATACCATCCCATTTTATATTCACCTCTGCCACCTTTCAACCACACTTATCTTTTCGCTGAGACACTGTGTTATTTATGCAATACACATTCGAACTTGTTGTGTCTCTGGTTTAGGTGTTGGTTTCTCCTTTTTTGTGATTGTTTATACTCTAAAACAATGTCATGGAAGGATCAGTTGTGAGGTATGAATTGGAAAATCTGGATGCATTGTTGTTATACCCATATAATTACCAAACATTTATGCATGCTAGATGTATTTCTTATTTTGAGAAGCTACAGGAGTTTAATGAAGCAGAGGTATTGGAGTTCAGTCAGAATCTCACAGAAGGGTATTCAATGGTGCACGGGGTGAGGATTCCAGTGACAGAGGAAACCTTGGCTATTGTGACAAGGTTGTCGACCACGGGAGAAAGGTGGTTTAGCATAAAAGCACATCTTCCCGAAGAACATAAGGGTTTTCTCGTGGACGATGAGAAAGTTCAGACCAAGGGTCAAGGTGTCGATGTAATTTCCTTACCAATTCCATGGCGGAAAGTTTTCGAATTTATAAAAAGATACGTTACATGCGAGGGAAGATATCAAGTAGTTTATTTTTCTGATTTTATCCTACTGTCACATTTAAGACATCAGAAGCTAATAAACATCCCTTATTACCTTCTTCATTCCTTGGATAATATGTCTCACTTTGTTAAGAGATCAAAGTATCCCAAGAATTGTCTTTCCAACCACAGACTGATAGGGTTGTTGATTCGTAGAGGAATGGGAATTCATAATGACCCATTACCCGAAGTGGAAGAACAACCAAATTTTGTGTCTGTTGTTATGGACGAACCAGAACAACTAAACGCTATGCCTGCAGTTAAAAAAACAATCCCTGGACCAAGTCATGAGACTCAGCCCTTGGATGCAACAACAGAAACCCAATCCCTGGACCAAGTCATGAGCCACAGCCCTCGGTTGCAACAACAGTTAAAGCCCCCACTGTAATTGCCTGTACGTCAACTCAGAGAAGAAAATGAAAAACCATAAGCAACTCTTACACCACTCAGAGAAGAAAATGAAACACCAGAATAAAATCTAACACCACTCAGAGAGGCATCGACAGAATTGAATCAGAAGAAACTCAAAACCCTCTTGTTGTTGTGGTAGAGTGTCCTGATTTTGTTGATGCTCAGAACCAACTAGATTTTGACATCAATGATACAAACCTGAGTGAGAGGCTAATTGATTTTATGGAGGTACATATACCAGGTTTTATCTTGTGAAAGGAATTTCAAGAAACCATTTCGTCACTGCAGTCCGAATGTAAACGAATTGCAGCAGAATCATCAGCTCCACTTGATGATTCTGTGCATCACTCGTCAAGTGAAAAAGTACATATTATACAAAACCCCAGCATTATAGATTTTCCTCCTTGTGTAGTTTTTGAATAATGCTCTCCTTCTCCTAAAGTAAAGAAAAGGAAATCCCCTTGCTTTTGTCTCTACATTACCTAGGAGGAGAACTAGGTCAGTGAGGTCTACTGGAGCAGCAGTTGAATGGAAGCATATGGAACAGGCAATACTCATTCTTCATCCCTTATACTCTATTGTTAAAGAAGTGACTGTTACACAAAAACCAGTCCATTCCAAAAACATGACTGTGACACAAGAACTAACCTCTTCCCAAAACTTAGTTGTTACACAAGAACCAGTTGCCCAAGAAGAGATTGTCCCACAAGAACCAGTCATGCCAGAATTAGTTGTTACACAAGAAAAAACTACCCAGGAAGAGACTGTCCCACAAGAACCAGTCATGCCAGAATTAGTTGTTACACAAGAACCAACTATCATCAGTGCATCTGCCACACAAGAACCAATTACACAAAATAGAGAGGATAATGATGATGTGCCACTTGCTCAGTTATTTTCTCAAATTGAGAAGAAGATACAGGGTACATAAATTCCAGGATTACTGAACTGATGAAGGAAAATGAAATCCTCAAAGCAGAGTTGGATTCCCTAAAGAAGGAATTGCAGGTTGCTCGATAGAAAAATCTAGAGGAGTCAACTTTGGATATATTAGCACATGCAACAACTGTTATGAATGAAAATAGAGAGAACATGTGCTATGAATGTGGTAATATTTACTTTCAGGCAGGGTATAAAAGAGTGAAAGTACTAGTCACTAGTCATGCTAAAGAACCATCCAATCTCTCAGTCAAGTTAGAATACGACCTTATTGCTCCACAAGAACCAATAAGGCAGAAGAGATCTCAAGGTAATAGAGTAGTTGTTGGTTTACCAACATCTTTTACACAAGAATCTTTGTTACACTTACAAGTTGTAACTAAAGAAACTCAAATTGATTATGTTCTTGAAGACAAAGAAACTCAGACATATTTTTGAAACAAAGGATGTTGGGGTACACACAGGTCATTTGATTGCTTTTTCCCATACTAGTACTTAGTAATTGGTATTAGCAATTTTCACTGGAGGAGACACTTCCCTGACTCAAATTACGAGTAAGGCTTGAATGTGGATTGCATGAGGACATGCAATGTCTTCAGTTGAGGGGCATGTTAGGATCCATAAATGTCCCTTTTCACTATATCTTTTTCTCATTCAACCTTATCATTTCTATGCTAAATTGCCTAATATATTGTTTGCTAAGACCTTTTTCCCAAGGTATGAATCATTGATCTTGATTTTGTATTCTTAATTACTTTTGATTGGTAGTGTTTCTCATATTTTATCCATGAATGTTCAACTAATGATCAAAATGTGTAGATTAATGAAAAACAACCAAGTCTTGAAGAAAGATTGTTATTGTTACACCAGTTGTTACAGCTATGCGCCAGTTCTGCATGTTGTTACACGACTACAACAATTGCGCACCTTTCTTGGAAGCTGTTATACCTATCGCAACAGATTTCCACCAATCCTGGAAGCTGGTATACCATTCAATTCCATATCCTAAAGACAGATCCTCAAGGCTGTTACACATTTTGGCTCACACTAGTGATCAAGATTATTTCCAGATTTTGTAATGATGACAGATCTTTTATATCATACGAATAGCTTGAGAATCTTCAATTCTCAAGGCTGTTCTGAGTCCATTTCAACTGAATGTCTCTGTATTTAAATAACAGATCTTTTGTAATCATTAGGGAGTGGAGATTAGTTGTGGAACAGAGAGTGAAGTGAATCATTTTGTATCTGAACATTTTGACGATTTAATAAAGAAGTGATTTGAGTTTCTCCAACCTACTGTAGTCTTTTAGAGTGGATTCAGTGAGAAGGAAAGGGCCCACCTTCCTCACAAACTCCCCTCTATTGTGAGTTTTAAATTAACTACTTTGATTAATTACAATTGTATCTGTTCATGAATTTCTAGAATACATTTATTGTTATAGTTCAGTCCCTTTCTATTAATGCGCATCAGTGTGTCTCATGAGAGTTAGAATCAATTGTTGAATACTGTTGGAGAATTTCTTTGAAAGTTAATTCCTTTTCTGAATTAGATTAAATCTATGTTTTCAAGAAAAAGTAAATAGAAGTGTGAATTCCCTTTCTGCAATTAAGTAGACTTCTTTTCAACAATTAGCACAGAACTTCCCTCTGCAAGAGTAATATAAAAAATTAGAATAGATTAGATAATCCAGGATTCTTATACACTCATCAAATTCTACTCCTGGAAATTAGATTTCAATTATGCAAGTGTGATTTCAATTCTACAAAAATAGATTAGAACTCCAGCTATGTCGGCAACTTGTGTTAGTGTTCATCTTTTCAACTATGTTTCTTTTAGTGTTAATTTACGTTACTGCAACTTGACTAGTGTTTTCTTTCATAATCTAGCATAGACTGTGCACAATTATCTTACAATAACAAAACTTCCCTGGGTTTGACAATTCATATTGAACACCTTAATTATCTATTTATTTAGACAATTAAAGTGCCCAACATTTTGGCGTCATTGCCGGGGAAGATAATTATAGATTCTTGTAAGCACATTAGTTTTCCTTTCTTAGGAATGAGTAGTCTGTGTGAATCGAGGAATAAGAGGACATATCCCCAAAAATACTAACCCTACAGGTGCTAGAGGACATGGGGGAAGGAATCCTGCACTGGGAAGGCCAAAATTTGTTGATGAGATTATATCCAGAGCATATTCTTCTTTGGGATCTATCTTTCACCCTTCAAATCCTCCAAGAAGACATATTCCTCAGTCATCAGAACTACCCCATTTTGAAACATCGTTTTCATTAGGGGCTGAAGCTGAAGCTAGATATTTGTCACCAACAAGTTAGCACACAACATTAGAGAATAATGAAGATCAAGCAAGTGTAGCTCGGAACAGGGAAAATCCATAAGAAGTTGTTTATCAGATCAACAGACAGATAGTCACTAAAGAGGAGTGGGACACTTTTCGTATTGATTGGAGAGAAAGAGCACGTATGGAAAATCAAGGAGATAATGAAGAAGAGCTCCACCATGAATACCTAGTGAACAATGAAGATCGGGTAAATGATGAAAATACTATCTCTACCCTGGTCTTTCCTATTACTAATATTCCCACATGGGGTATGTCTCCTATGAAGAACATACCTCTCTCAGCCCTACCAAATTTCCATGGATTATCTATTGAGGATCCAGATGAGTTTCTGTTTGAATTTGATATTCTATGTAGAATATATGACTACACTACCACTATGCAGAAGCTTAAATTGTTTCCAACTACATTGAAGGGTAACACATTAAGATGGTTTATGAGCCTTGGAGGAGAGAATATTTCAACATGGGGACAAATGAGGCATATTTTCCTGAACAAATACCAGGACTACTGCCGAACGAGGGAATGAAGAGAGGAATTGTTCAAGATGTCTCAGAAGGAGGATGAGACCCTTGAAGATTTTGTGGAGCAACTCCAGTATAATCTACAAATGTCTAGACATCCGGATGTGAGTAAGGACATTCTAAAAACTATTTTTCTAAAAGGAGTTAGAGTTGATTGTTTAGATAGGATAAATATGCTTGGCAAGGGAGATATATCTAAGGAATCCTATGAAGACATTATAAATATTTGTAAGAGAATCCCTCGAGGATCTAAAAGGAATAAGTCAGCTACCAGGGATGCCACTTTTTCAAGGGTATAGAAATAAGCCAATGGAGGGGCAACAAGAGAAGAAACAGGTAATCTATTAGAAGATTTCAAAACAGAAATGATTAACTCTTTTTCCTCACAAATTGACACTCTACAGGTCAAACAGAAACAAGTAGAATCAGATTTGGCATTGTCCGTTTTCTCTTCGAAATGCAAAAAGAAACATCCACTAAGGGAGTGCCCATTGAAAAGTGTTCAAGCATGTCTTATTTTTGAATTAGATCATGCTACTGATCAATGTCCCTCCCTACCAAGTGTAAAATCATCAATGAAGACGACTAATGAGAAAGTAGAGGTTGCCTATCTAATAACACAGAGGATACAATGGAATCCACGAGGTCAAGGTATAAACCCTCAATTCTCTTCTGTAGCACTTAATTATTGGAATAATGTGAACAATTAGCTTCAATATGGCCAAATGAATTCCCCCCCTCCAAATCAGATGCCACCTCCTTATCAGGATCCCAATGCATGGGTACCTATTCCCCAACAACAAAATCATCCTAGGAAATGGAACCCATATTAGAGAGGCCCTCGACAACAACTTACTTATCAAAACCCTCATCAAAATAACCCCTATCAACAACCGTTCCAACCCTAGTACTAGCAGCAACAACTACAATTACCTCCCAATGCCCCACAGAACAATCCTCCCTTACAGCCTCAAATGCCTGTGCAACCTAACCCAAATCCAAATAATAAGGTTGTTCATAATATTGATATACACAATGGGCCAGCTCTGTCTATTACCCATATGCCTTGTGATGAGATAAAATTAAGATCAGGGAGAATAGTCGAGCCAATAATTGAAGATGCTCCATCTTCAGAATCAGACAGGGAATCAAGGGAAAAACCATCTGCTGATACAGAGGAAATTGATGAACCTATCATAGAATTAGCAAAACCCCCCATTCCCTAAAAGATTGGAAATTACTAAAACTGTGGAATTGCCATCCTTGAATCTCTTAGAAGAATTGCAAAATCTGCATGTTAACATTCCACTATTACAAGTGATTAGGGATGTCCCTATTTATGCGAAGACTGTGAGAGACCTCTGTATCAAAAATCCTAGAAGGAAACCTAGGGACCCCCTCACAGTACATGTAGTGGGAGAATTTTTTGAACTGATGTTAGGCAAAACCCCACCTATTAAATATGGCGACCCAAGAAACCCTACAGTCACTTTCAAAATTGGGAAGACATTTATTCCTGATGTGTTAGTTGATTTAGGGGAAACAATTAACATTATGCCAATAGAGACGACACAATTGCTGCAACTCAGAATGAAAGTCTGACCTAATCCTACTGTTTTAGAATTAGTTGAGCGTTCTACTATCAGACCAGAAGGAGTAATCAATGATCTAGTTATTTCAGTTGATTCATGGGACTATCATGTTGATTTTGTCATATTGCAACCTAAAACCTGTCTAGGGGGCCACCCTCTAATTCTAGGAAGACCATGGTTATCTACAGTTGATGCTTTCATTGGTTGTAGATCTGGTTCAATGACCATATATGATGGTTATGATACCAATAAACTTACCCTTTATTCTCATTCTATACCCAGTGTGGAACCCAAAAATTCTTTATGGATGGATATTGAGGATGAAAGCGCTCTGCATGTGCTAACCATAGGAAAAGCCTTGAGTTTCAAAGATGGGACAGAGGATGAGATAATCAATAGATTTATCAGTGACCCCTCTATTGTTACACCAAACATGTATCATCGATTGAGTAAAATCTTTGACCCTACTTCCCAGGAAGGAGTCAGCGCAGAGATGTTCTCTGAAACTATTGTAAATCAAGGTAATTTAGTTGTAACAGTAGACACTAAAACAACTGAATTATTTCCTAAATTTAGTTCTAAGAGAATCATTGTAGAAATCAAACTTGGAAAAACGATGAACATCAATCTTGATTTATCTTCTGCTGAAACTGGACATTTGATGAAGTTATTGATTGAACATAAAGAGGCATTTTCTTGGGATTACATGGATATGAAAGGAATTTCCTCTTAACTATGCACCCACCATATATATATTAAGGAATAATGTCGACCCTTTTGCCAACCCCAAAGGAGAATGAACCCTAATATTAAAGAGATTGTTAAAGAAGAACTCCATAAACTTCTTAATGCAAGATTCATCTACCCTATATCAAACAACGAGTGGGTTTCACCCCTGGTTATTGTGCCTAAAAAGAATGGTAAATGGAGAGTGTGTGTGGACTATAGATCCCTGAATAAGGCCACGTAGAAGGATCATTTCCCTCTGCCATTTATTGATCAAGTTCTAGACAGCCTATCTGGGAATTTTTTTATTATCTTTCCTACATGGATTTAGTGGCTATAACCAGATAACCATTGCTCCACAAGACCAAGATAAGACCACCTTTACCAGCCCTCGGGGTACATTTTCCTACAAGGTTCTCCCATTTGGATTGTGTAATGCACCAACCACTTTCCAGAGAGTTGTAATTTTCTCTAATATGGTGAATGACTGTATGGAAATATTCATGGATGAATTTACACCTTATGGTACTGATTTCGATGAGGCTTTAGCTAATCTGGAAAAAGTACTCAAAAGATGTATACAGTCTCATATTTATCTAAGTACAGAAAAGTGTCATATGATGATGAGTGAAGGTGTGGTGTTGGGACACTTCATTTATTATGCAAGAATTCAGGTAGACCCAGCCAAAATCCAGGTAATTTTGGACATTCCAACTCCATCAAATCCGAAAGAGGTAAGAAGATTTTTAGGGCATGTTGGATATTACAGGAGATTCATTAAAAAAAAATCAAACTTGCCTCTCCATTATTTTTTATATTGACAAAATATGTTGACTTTAAGTTGGACTGACAATTGCAAATTGTCTTTTGCAAATCTGAAACATAAATTGTCCACGACTCCCATTTTGAGAGGGCTGAATTGGGCCCTGCCATTTCACATTTCTTCAGATGCCTCAGACACTGCAATTGGTGCAGTTCTAGGGAAACAGGAGGAAAAATGTCCTCATGCTATCTACTATATCAACAAGAACATGTCTCCTGCTGAGTTAAACTATACAATCATAGAAAAAGAATTCTTGGGCAGTAGTTTATGCTATCAATAAATTCAGGGATTATCTCACTGGTTATTCTACTTTTATTCATACTGATCATTCAACAATTAAATATTTGATGAATAAACCTACTATTGGCACCTGAGTAACAAGATGGTTGTTATTACTACAATAATTTGACATCACTATAGTAGATAGACCAGGAAAAGAAAATGTGGTTGTTGATTTTCTCTCAAGATTGAATATTAATGATGATAATTCACTTGTAGATGGTTCCTTTCTAGATGAACATTTGTTTGCAGTATTTTCTCACTCACCTTGGTATGCAGACATTTATAATTATTTGGTTGCATGGAAGGTACCTCCACATCTATCTCCCCGAGAAAGAAGGAAGATTATTCAGAAGAGTGCTCGGTATAGTTGGATAGGGGGATATATTTTCTACACACGCCTAGATCAAGAAATTAGGAGATGTGTGAGAGATGATGAAGTGTATGATCTTCTTAAATCTTTCCATGATGGCCCTTGTGGGGGTCATTTTGCTGATAAAAGGACTGGGCATAAAATTTTGAGGATGGGCTATTTTTGGCCCACGATATTTTAAGATGCAAGGAAGTATGTCCAAGCCTATGACAGTTGCAAATGAATGGGCCAACCAAATCATAGGGATGAGATGCCTCTCCAACCTCAAGTGGTGTTAGAGATTTTTTAGAGATGGGCCATAGATTTTGTAGGTCCCATTAACCCACCTTCTAATCAGAAAGTCTACATATTGGTCTGCACAGATTACATGACCAAGTGGGTAGAGGCAAAAGCACTCATCAGGGCCTCAAAAGAAGTTGTCTTAGCATTTTTTTTTTAAGATATCTTTTTTAGGTTTGGAGTTCCCAGAGAGTTATTAAATGATGGGGGACCACCTTTCACATCACATAAGTTTGAATCCCTACTCAGTGAATATCATGTTTTGAATAGAACAACTTTTCCATACCATCCCCAAGGTAATGGGCAGGTGGAAAGTACAAACAAAGTCATAGAAGATATTCTTAATAAGAAAGTGAGGGAACATCGTAGGGATTGGTCTGACAGATTGCATAAATCTCTATGGGCTTATTGAACCACTTGGAGGAACACAACTGTTTTTTCTCCTTATGGACTGGTATATGGGAAGAGCCTTGTTTTTCCCATTGAGTTCGAGATCAAGACCCTAAGAACTGCATCAAAAGTCAATATAGACTTGACTATGGAACATAATACCATACTGTAGCAACTAAATGAGATGGATGAAAAGAATTTGGACGTTATTCATCAAACTACAGTGATTCAACAACAAAGAACTAAGTGGCATGACCGAATCATCAAGAAGAATTTATTCAAAAAGGGAGATTGGGCTCTGTTGTATGATTCACACTTTAAAGAATTTCAAGGTAAGATGCGTGCAAGATGGTTGGTACCTTACAAAGTAGACACTATTTTTCCCAATGGGACAGTCAGATTGATCACTATTGATGGATCCAATACACAGTTACTTGCAAATGGTCATCGCTTGTGCCTATATCGGCATGCACTTTCCAAAGCAGAATTTAAATCCATATGTACAACTGATACATGTTATCAATTTTTAAAGGGAAAGGAGATTGCTCCTTCCCCTTCTAAACCTTAGAACTTTTTTCTTTTCAATAAAACCTTGTATATAAATAAACTCTGCGAATTTGAATTTTTTTGTTTTTGATTAAAATTTTTATGCTTCTTTAATAAATTCATCCTAGAAGGGTATCAGGTAATTACTTATGTGCAGATGGATTGATGAACAACAAGGTAGATTACAGTGAAAGGAGCCAAAGGATTATTGTTTGGAAGTTTGAAAAACTCCCTAAAAGCTAAGGGATTCTGTGTTCGGTCAGGTTACACGATGTTACACCTCTTTCCGAAAAAGTGGTCATTTTACATGCTACTACACCTCTTTCTGACAAAATGGTCATTTTACATGTTGTTACACCATTTTCCCAACTATTTTTTCTTACATGTTGTTACACTCTTTTCCGACAATTTGGCTTATTTACTTGCTGCTACACCTAATTCCACCATTCCGGCCAAAATACATGTTGATACACCTACTGTTGTTATTCCTTTTCGCTATTTTACATACCGCTTCACCCATTTTCGCATTTCTTCCATTTTTCCATGTTGATACTCCATTAGTCTTTCCCACTCTTCTATCTTTCCATGCTGAAACATTGTTGTTTTGTCATTTCCGCTGCTATCTTTTACACTCTCTCTATCAGAAAATGCCGCTTCATCATTACTTGATTCCAAATCCGCAGATTTCCAGCTGGTCAACCAAAGAAAGGACTCCACCTATGCTCCACTTGTCATATCATCATTTCCCATGTTCCAAAGCCATCTCTCATCATTACAGCTATTCCACGTGGATCAGATGGTGGTTGGATAGTGATTTTATTCCGACAGATCAGTTCGTACAGTAAGTTATGAGGTACGTTACTAATCCTACGTGTCAAAGTGATGTAGATATGGAAGCAATCTTTAATGATTACCTGCCAGTTGTCCTAAATTTGTTGCACCATGAGCCAATTAGATTAGTTGGGGGGGAAGGAAATCTACGTTGTCATAACATCCCATTTTATATTTATCTCTGCCACCTTTCGACCATGCTTATCTTTTTGCTGAGACATTGTGTTCTTTATGAAATACACGTTTGAACTTGTTGTGTCTTTGGTTTAGGTGTTGGTTTCTCCTCCTTTGTGACTGTTTAGACTCTAAAACGACTTCATGGGAGGATTAGTTGTGAGGTATGAACCAAAACATCTGGATGCATTGCTGCTATACCCAAATATTTACCAAAACTTTCTGCAGGATGGATGGATTTCTTATTTTGAGAAGCTGCAAAAGTTTAATGAAGCAGAGGTATTAGAGTTCAATCAAAATCTCACAGAAGGGCATTCAATGGTGCATGGGATGAGGATTCCAGTGACATAGGAAATGGTGGTTTTTGTGACAAGGTTGTCAACCACAGGAGAAAGGTGGTTTACCATAAAATCACATCTTCTCGAAGCATAGAAGGGTTTTCTTGTGGACGATGATCAAGTTCAAACCAAGGGTCGAGGTGTCGATGTAAGTTCCTTACCAATTCCATGGGGGGAAGTTTTCGAATTTATAAAAAGATACATTACATGTGAGGGAAGATATCAAGTAGTTTATTTTTTTTATTTTATCCTATTGTCACATTTAAGACACCAGAAGCTAATAAACATCCCTTATTACCTTCTTCATTTCTTGCATAATATGGCTCACTTTGTCAAGAGATCAAATAATCCCAAGAATTGTCTTCCCAATCATAGACTGATAGGGTCAATGATTCGTAGAGGAATGGGAATTCCTAATGACCCATAACCTGAAGTGGAAGAAAAACTAAATTATGTGCATGTTGTTATGGTCGAATCAGAACAACTAAACCCTATGCATGTTGTTGTGATTGAGCTAGCCATTGAAAACCCAATCCTTGGACCAAGTCATGAGCCTCAGCCCTCGGCTACAACAGTAGTTTAAAACCCAATCCCTGGACCAAATCATGAGCCACAGCCCTCGGCTACAACAACAGTTAAAGCCCCCACTGTAATTTCCAGTACGTTGACTCAGAGAAGAAAACGCAAAACCAGAAGCAACTCTAACACCACTCAGAAAAGAAAACGCAAAACCATAAGGAACTCTAACACCACTCAGAGAGGCATCGGCAAAGTTGAACCAAAAGAAACTCAAAACCCTCTTATTGCTGCAACAAAGTGTCCTGATTTTGTTGATGCTCAGACCCTGCTAAATTTTGACATCAATGATACAAAACTGAGTGAGCGACTAATTGATTTCATGGAGGTACATATACCAGGTTTTACCTTGTGCAAGGAATTTCAAGAAACCATTTCGTCACTGCAGGCCGAATGTAAACGAATTGCAGCAAAATCATCGGATCTACTTGATGATTATGTGCATCACTCATCGAGTAATGAAGTACATATTATACAAAACCCTAGAATTATAGATTTTCCTCCTTGTGTGGTTGTTTAAGAACACCCTCCTTCTCCTAAAGCAAAGAAAAGGAAATCCCCTGCTTTTGTCTCTACATTACCTAGGAGGAGAACTAGGTCAGTGATGTCTACTGGAGCAGCAGTTGGATGGAAGCATATGGAATAGGAAATACCCATTATTCATCCCTTATCCTCCGTTGTTAAAGAAGTGACTGTTACACAAAAACCAGTCCCTTCCAACAACATGACTGTTACACAAGAACCAGCCTCTTCCCAGAACTTAGTTGTTACACAAGAACCAGCTTCCCAAGAAGAGACTATCCCACAAGAACCAATCATGCCAGAATTAGTTGTTACACAAGAACCAGCTACCCAAGAAGAGATTGTCCCACAAGAACCATTCATGCAAGAATTAGATGTTACACAAGAACCAACTATCATCAGTGTATCTTCCACACAAGAACCAGTTACATAAAATAGAGAGGATAATGACGATGTGCCACTTGCTCAATTGTTTTCTCAAATTGAGAAGAAGATACAGGGTACAGAAAATTCCAGGATTACTGAAATGATGAATGAAAATGAAAGCCTCAAAGCAGATTTGGATTCCCTAATGAAGGAATTGTAGGTTGATTGACAAAAATATCCATAGGATTCAACTTTGGATATATTAGCACAAGCAACAGCTGTTATGAATGAAAATAGAGAGCACATGTGCTATGAATGTGGTAATATTTTCTTTCAGGCAGGGTATAAAATATTGAAAGTACCAGTCACTTGTCATGTTGAAGAACCAACCAATATCTCAGTCAAGAAATAATATGACCTTAATGCTCCACAAGAACCAGTAAGGAAGAAGAGATCTCAAGGTAATAGAGTCGCTGATCCGGATTATTTTTCGGCACGAAATGAGAGCGGAGATATAATAAATAAATGCACAGAGACATCACGTATATCCAATAATATAACAGAAATATATCAGAGATTTAACCATAAACACAAAGATACAGTAATAAATGATTTATATTAATGAAATAAATGTACAGAGACTATAAAAATACAGCGTGAAAGACTCGCTAGAATGGTGGCAGCATATCTCTGAGAAGAGATGTGACGACTACTCGCATTCGCAAGAAAATGATTATAATGAGGCTCTGAAGGCCTTTTTACAATAAACAGGAATTCCAAAATCCCCAGACATCCAAAAACCTAACCCTAGGAGGTGAAGCGCCAAAAGTCATGTGGGCCCCGTTTGAGTAAGTTAGTACATCAACTTCCCGGGCTCGTAACTTTTTCGTACGATCTCCGTTTTAGGTGTATGATAGCTCGTTGGAAAGGTATCATCGAGGGGATTAATTTTGGATATTTTTGGGAACCTCCATCTCGAAAAACCTTCATTTAGGCCCTCAAAATGGCCCTAGAAGTTAAAACCTTCTAAAAATAGTAATTGCCAGAAAACTATTTTGAGCGAGTCAAAAAAGGTGGGTGGCCACTTATATCCACCTATATCAATCCTCCCTCCTTAGGAAGAAATGGTCTCTATTGCGTTGAGTTCCCGAGAGAGAGGGAAAATCATTTGTTGGATCTGTATCTTGGTGAGTTTCTCGTATTGTTGGAGAGGTCGCGCTACTTAGTTTGTTGAAGTCTGTCATGAACCTGCTGAAGTTGAGGTTGTTCAACAAGTCGAGATACATGAGAGGAAGGTGTGCAGAAGGAATCTTTGCGCTTTGCTGCAACTTTGTCGACCTACTTCTATTGGATAGAAGGTGCATGGGGCGAGGCTGTAATGGTTGTAGTGTCCTTTTGTTCCCCTTTTGAACAGATTGTGAAGAAGGTAAATTTTGCAGTATGAGATACTACCTTGCGGCACTTTTTAGGTGGAACAATAGTTGGAACTACCTCTGGTATTCTGTAGAGATGACCTCCCAAAGTAACAATGACACTACGGGGTCAAGACTCATAAACAACATGGTGCTTCCACATATATGGTTGGCCTAAGAGAACATCACAGACATTCAGTGGGGCAACATCATATAATACCGCGTACTTGAACGGCTGGATGTCGTATGACAACCGACATTGTTGGCTGACATGGAGATATCATCCTTGGCGAAGCCAACCGATGTTGTATGGTTGAAAGTGTGGTGTTTTCGACAATCCCAACTGTTTGACGACCTCTGCTGAGATGAGGTTCTTATGGCTTTCGCTATCAACAATAAAATGCAGCGGGGTTCCCTTCACCCACATCTGTGAATGAAAAAGGTGCTCCCCCTCTTTGGGATATGTTGGTTCTTCTGGTTGAATTGTTGTGGTTGCGACAATAGAAGTGGGGTATGCGTTAATGATATCGTCCACCAATGACTATTTTGAGCGACATTCATCGATGTTGTGCCAAGGGATTTTGTGGAAATCGCACCATTTTCTAGTGTCCTTCTTTGTCTTCTCGTGACCCTTGTTTTCCTGTGTCTTGGACTGGTTTTCGAGAAACTATTTATTAGGGTTGTCTTTGTCATACTTTGGTTGTTGCAGATTTACATATCTAAAATCTCATTTGTTCTGGTGTTTAAATTTCTGTTTGATTTTAACAACATATCGATAAGCAACACCAAGTGATGAGATGTCCAGAAAATCCATTTTAGTCTAGATGTATCTGTGTAGAGCTCCATGGTATTTCAGAACCAAATGTCACTCGGAGTCTTTGATACCCAGCTTGGTGAGCAAGGTATGGAAGGTATTGGTGAACTCCGGAACTACTTGGCCCCTCTCTTTCCGCAGTGTGGTCCATCTCATGTACTGGTCCTCATAGTTTCCAACAGGGTAATATTGTTCCTTTACCGCATCCACAAAAAAATCCCAAGCAGGATCGGCCCCATATATTTCATACTCCTCTATGGAACTCTGCTCCCAATAAGTTTCCCACCAATGTTTGACATGGGGGAGAGCTTTAAGGAGTGCGAAGGTGATCTTTTCTTTGTCGAAAATTTTGTGAACAGAGAAATAACCTTCTAGCATATTTAAGTATTTGTCTAGGGCTTGTGCATCTATCTGTCCTTCAAATACAAGAATATCAAAATTAACTTGTACCTTGAAAGGCGAGGTTCATCCAAAGTGGCCACTTGATGAAGATGTGTCTGTTGCTATCGGCATGCATTGAAGGATGTGGGAAAAATTCTCCTTCATTTTGTCCCTCTGTCGCGTGAGAGCTTGCTCAAGCAATAGACTGATAGGATCGTCTGCTCCGTCGTTTTTATTTTCTTCCTCCATTGTGGGTTTCTTGGGTGTGAGAGAGAGATTTTCCTCAAGAGAGACAAGCTCGATACCCAAATTTCTATAATCAGACCTCGTCGGGGACATGCACTGAAAAAAAATGATCAAGAATAGCCTACTCTGATACCATTGATCCAGATTATTTTCGGCACAAAATCAGAGCGGAGATATAATAAAGAAATGCACAGAGATATCACGTATATCCAATAATATAACATAAATATATCAGAGATGCAACCATAAACACAGAGATACAGTAATACACGATTTCTATTAATGAAAGAAATGTACAAAGGCTGTAAAAATACAGAGTGAAAGACTTGCTAGAATGGTGGCAGCTTATCTTTGAGAAGAGATATGATGGCTACTCGCATTCGCAAGAAAATGATTACAATGAGGCTCTGAAGGCCTTTTTAAAATAAAAAGGAATGCCAAAAACCATAGACATCCAAAAACCTAACCCTAGGAGGTGAAGCGCCAAAAGTCATGTGGGCCCCGTTTGGGTAAGTTAGTACATCAACTTCCCAGGGTCATAACTTTTGTGTACGATCTCCGTTTTAGGCATATGATAGCTCGTTGGAAAGGTATCATCGAGGAGATTAATTTTGGCTATCATTGAAAGTGTCAATATCAAAAAAAAACTTAATTTAGGCCCTCAAAATGGTCCCAGAAGTTAAAACCTACTAAAAATAGTAAATTGTCAAAATTGCCCGAAAGTTGTTTTGAGCCAGTTGGAAAAGGTGGGTGGCCACTGATATCCACCTAGATCAATCCTACCTCCATAGGAAGAAATGGTCTCCATTGCATTGAGTTCTTGGGGGAGAGGGAAAAGCATTTGCTATATCTATATCTTGGTGAGTTGCTTGTATTATTGGAGACGTCGCGCTGCTTAGTTTGTGGAAGTCTATCATGAACCTATTGAAGATAAGGTTGTTCAACAAGTCGAGCTACATGAGAGGAAGGTGTGCAGAAGGAATCTTTGTTATTTGTTGCAACCTTATTGACCTGATTCTATTGGATAGAAGGTGTAGGGGTCGAGGTTGTAGTGGTTGCAGTGTCCTTTTGTTCCCCTTTTGAACAGATTGTGAAGAAGGTAAATTTTGCAGTATGAGATACTACCTTGCGACACTTTTTAGGTGGAACAATAGTTGGAACTACCTCTGGTATTCTGTAGAAATGACCTCCCAAAGTAACAATGACACTACGGGGTCGAGACTCATAAACAACATGGCGCTTCCACATATATGGTTGGCCCAATAGAACATCACAGACATCCAGTGGGGCAACATCACATAATACCTCGTCCTTGAAGGGTTGGATACTGTATGACAATCGACATTGTTGGGTGACATGGAGATCTCGTCCTTGATGAAGCCACCTGATGTTGTATGGTTGCGGGTGTGGTGTTGTTGACAATCCCAACTGTTTGACGACCTCTACTGAGATGAGGTTCTTCTGGCTTCTGCTATCAACAATAAAATGTAGCGAGGTCCATTCACCCACATCTGTGAATGAAAAATGTGCTCCCCCTCTTCAGGATCTATTAGTTCTTCTGGATGAATTGTTGTGGTTGCGACAATAGCAGTGAAGTCTACGTCAATGATCTGTCCTTTACCAGTATTTTCATAATCGGATTCTGAATCAAGGTTCGACTCCTTTTCTTTGATCTCGGCCACCAATGACTGTTTTGAGTGACATTCATTGATGTTGTGCTAGGGGATTTTGTGGAAATCGCACCATTTTCTGGTGTCCTTCTTTGTCTTCTCGTGACCCTTCTTTTCTTGTGTCTTGGACTGGTTTTCAGTAGATTTTTTGTTAGGGTTGTCTTTATCATACTTTGGTTGTTGCGGATTTACAGATCCGAAATCCTGTTTTCTCTGGTGTTTAAATTTCTGCTCGATTTTAACAGTATATCGATAAGCAGCACCAAGTGATGAGATGTCCAGAAAATCCACTTCAGTCTGGATGTATCTGTGTAGAGCCCCATGGTATTTCATAACCAAATGTCTCTTGGAGTCTTTGATACCCAGTTTGGTGTGCAAGGTATGGAAGGTATTGCTGAACTTTGGAACTGCTTGGCCACTCTCTTGCCGCAGTGTGGTCCATCTCATGTACTGG
The DNA here is from genome assembly GCA_000966675.3 of Picea glauca. Classification (NCBI taxonomy): domain Eukaryota; kingdom Viridiplantae; phylum Streptophyta; class Pinopsida; order Pinales; family Pinaceae; genus Picea; species Picea glauca. Next base: position 585,466 of record JZKD02S1607567.1, on the reverse strand, counting down.
TCCTCATAGTTTCCAACAGGGTAATATTGTTCCTTTACTGCATCCACAAAACAAATCCCAAGTTGGATCGGCCCCATATATTTCAAACTCCTCTATGGAACTCTTCTCCCAATAAGTTTCCCACTAATGTTTGACATGGGAGAGAGATTTAAGGAGTACGAAGGTGATCTTTTCTTTGTCGAAAAATTTGTTAATAGAAAAATAACTTTCTAGGAAATTTAACCATTTGTCTAGGGCTTCTGCATCTATCTGTCCTTCAAATACAGGAATATCAAAATTAAATAGTACCTTGAAAGGAGAGGTTCCTCCAAAGTGGTTGTTTGATGAATATGCTCATGTTTCTATCGGCAGGCGTTGAAGGATGTGGGAAAAATTCTCCTTCATTTCGTCCCTCTGTCGCGTGAGAGCTTGCTTAAGCAATAGACTGATAGGATCGTCTGCTCCGTCGTTTTTATTTTCTTCCACCATTGAGGGTTTCTTGGGTGTGAGAGAGAGATTTTCCTCAAGAGAGACAAGCTCGATACCCAAATTGCTATACTGAGACCTCATCGGGGACATGCACTAAAAAAAACGATCAAGAATAGCCTACTCTGATACCATTGATCCAGATTATTTTCGGCACAAAATCAGAGCGGAGATATAATAAAGAAATGCACAGATATATCACGTATATCCAATAATATAACATAAATATATCAGGGATGCAACCATAAACACAGAGATACAATAATACACGATTTCTATTAATGAAAGAAATGTACAAAGGCTGTAAAAATACAGAGTGAAAGACTCGCTAGAATGGTGGCAACTTATCTTTGAGAAGAGATGTGACGGCTACTCGCATTCGCAAGAAAATGATTACAATGAGGCTCTGAAGGCATTTTTACAATAAACAAGAATGCCAAAAACCCTATACATCCAAAAACCTAACCCTAGGAGGTGAAGAGCCAAAAGTCATGTGAGCCCCGTTTGGGTAAGTTAGTACATCAACTTCTCGAGGTCGTAACTTTTCCGTACGATCTCCATTTTAGGCATATGTGTCAAGCCCTAATATTTGTTTATTACCCCTTAATTCAGGCATATTATATTAGTAATGTTATTTTATTTATGTCGGCTTTAGGCCATTAGTTGTAATTATACCTCCTAGTCTCCTATATATACCAAGGAGACATTTTCATTTTGAATCATCT